>RCUC01109186.1:0-30745 GCA_003697995.1 Taxidea taxus jeffersonii
AATGTATTTTACATATTGAATGGTTCTCTAATTTGGATTGAGGCTCAGTATGATTGTAATATTTGGTACCCATTGCTCATTTATGTGTGCTGGAGGAATCGGTGACCTTTTTCTCCTGTAGCTGGGTACAGTCTGCTCACCCACCTTTTGCTTTTCTGAGCACTCTGCTGAATGCCAAGGAAAAGATCCGAAGGAAGGTAAACTCAAGATGAAGCTAAGAGTTTCGTTAGAACGATGAACTCTCGTCATCCATTTTGTGGAAACCTTTTTTTGTGGAGTTTGAATTCTGCTTCTTCCAGTATTACCAAATTAGATGAAAGTTTTCTCAGTTTTATAGCTCGAAGGGGGAAGAAGAGAGCCACCAGGAAAAGCCTGTGAGCCCTTGTCAGCAAATTAACATAACTAAGAGGAACTGCTCAGGATGTGTGTAAAAGTTGAGGCTCTTCAGACAAGAAGAGCTAGCTCAGAACATGATGAAAGATGGTAAAAATCTAGATGGAGAAACCTACCTTCATCAGAGGATTCCATGATGGTGTAAGAGATATAGAGGGGGTGTTTTTGTGTGTTGCAGAACTGTGTGTCCTTGATGGCATCACTATAACCTGCTGAAGACAGCTCCGCACACCCAGTGCTGTCCTGGAATCTGATATATGCCTTGGCAGAGGTCGTTCTCAGAGTAACCAGTATGCAAAATGGTAACCTCAAGTCACTAAGAATAGTTAGTTGTTTTTAGCACATTCTTTGTAAGGAATTGAAACTGTGTAATGCACTTTATCATCATTTAAAAAGATGACAATGAGAGTAATGATATGGAAGTGTTCACTGTATCAAAAGTATGATATGGAAGTGTTCACTGTATCAAAAGTATTTGGTATATCACTATACCAAAGCCATTTTGAAGGTTTTATTCTTTGAAGATTCCAAATAATTGAGGTTTTATGAAATACAGTTTCATTGTCATCAACCCCTGACATTTCTAATTTAAAATCCCATATGGGGCTTTCAGTCACATCCCAAGAATCTGAATAAAGGGGGATGAACTGATCTTTGTTCTATCTGGAGATTTGAAAAAATGCAAACTTTTCAGGCTGTGGGATATATGATCAGAATCTATGAAATGTAGACTTTATGGATCACATCTCAGAAATCTGTGTTAGAATTGAGTTCTCCCATGATATCTGAACAATATTAAGTGAAAACAAGTGAGAGGAAATAATGTTGCATCCAGTAAATATAATATATTATAAAATATATTATGCATGTGAGGTATTTTATGCTGATAACTCTTCAAAATATTTTAACAAGGTAACCGAATCGATAGGACAATGGATATAAAAGCAATTTTCTGGTTGTAGGAAAAAACATTTATTGAGTCCCTCCTATGTGACTGATGTTGTGCTTCATCTGGGGATTCCTTGACCCAATCCTTCCCTCTTAGTAATACACAAGCTGGGGAGGAGACAACCCGCGATATGTATGTGACATACATGACATGGAAAGGAGAGGGGGGTGCTATGGCAGCCCACTGTGCTCAGATCCTTTTTCCCCCTCCCCAAAGGCATATGTGTGTGTGCTTTTTTTTTTTTTTTAAAGTGCTTGTGAGTGGGGCGGGGTGGAGAGGAGTCCAGTGGGGAGGAGGGGTGGTGCGGCGGAGCAGGGGGGGGGGGGAGAGGGAGGAGGAGAGAAAAGGAGAATCTTAGGCAGGCTTTGTGCTGGATGGGGTTGTATCTCATGACCCTGAGATCATGACCTGAGCTTAAATCAAGAGTTAGATCTTTAACCAACTGAGCTACCCAGGCACCCTGCATATTCTTTTTTAAACCTATAGTTTCTAAGTATCTGTGGAATGTGTATTTTATATTTAGACATAATAAAATTACTGTCCTTTGCTTTCTCAAATGGTAAAGGATTTGAGGATGGATAATTTGAATGAACATGATTTTAAACTTTTCATGCTATGTATGTGTACTTGTATGTGCATATGGCAAAGACTTATGAGTATAATATATATATTATATGAGATGTACTTAAAATATATAAAGTTATATATGTCAGAATCTATGAAATATACTGATTTAAATTCTGGAACTACATACTTGTGTAACTTAAACATAAAATACTGCTTGGTATTTTTTTTTTTTCATTGCTTTTCACTTACATACCTAATGAGCTCTGAAATATTTGAGATAAATTGTCCTTCCTCAAGGAGGGAATGATTTTCAGATGTTTTTAGTTAGTAACTTATGTTGAAATCAAAGTGGTTTAAATAGTGGATTGCTATTTAAACCAAAATGTAATGCTCCTTTACATTAAGTTGTATTTTTATTTATCTTACATACCTGGAGAAGTTGACCTGAGGAATAATGTATTGATTATAGGCCCTCTCACTATATATAATTTTTAGAGTCCATTTAAAAAAAATATTTTATTTATTTATTTGACAGAGAGAGTCACAAATAGGCAGAGAGGCAGGCAGAGAGAGAGGGGGAAGCAGGCTCCCCACTGAACAGAGAGCCCGATGTGGGGCTCCATCTCAGGACCCTGGGACCATGACCTGAGCCGGAGGCAGAGGCCCAACCCACTGAGCCACCCAGGCGCCCCTAGAATCCATTCTTGACTACATTTTCTTTTTTGCATGTGATGATATATTTTCAAAAAACTTGCAATTCGAACTTTATAGCTAGAATGTTCTTTAAAAATTAATTTCATCAAATTTCTTCATGTTATTTACAACCAAATGACAATGACTATATTATGGTTATTTATAGTTTACAGAATTATTTTTTTGTTAAATGGAACTCCAGCTTTGCCTACACCTAACACTTCCATATTTTAATTTCTTTATTCTTTGTCTCTTGTTTTGGGCATTCATGGCAGCAAAGGCAATCAAAAAGTTGCAATTTAATCTCCATGAGATCTGGGACACTTTTTAGATTTTTGTAAGTGTTCATATCCAATATATTGATAAATGGGAAGTAATTGCAAGAACTGAGAAACTATATATGAATTTTTCTTACAGGTGCTAGAGGGAAGAGGAAAGACCTGGTTTTGATGAAGGAAGGGCATGAGCAAAATGAGAAAAATAACAGAATATTTCGTGTTAAAGAAACATTAGGAGACAGAGTATATAACCGAGAAGTCACTTTTTTTTACCAAGTTTTGGGTATATGCAATCTGTCCCAAAAAGATTATTTCACCTCCTAAAGGTGTCCATGGTGTTGTGTTTTTTTGTTTGTTTCCCAACTTCACTAGAGCAAATGAAACTACACTGCCATCACTACCATTATCTAGTTTACTTTTTATTAGGCATTTAACTCAGGCTGGTGGAACTTTTCACTTTTCAAGTATAGCAGCAACATGGTGAAAACAATAATGCAAAAGCCTAATCTGAACAGCATGCAGATTGGATTTAATGGGGGAGAAACTAGAGTCAAGGAGACCAAGTAGAAAGTAAAAATTGTGGTCTGGACGAAAATAAGGATGTTTTGGAATGCAAGCAGTAGGTAGAATTAAGAGCATTTCCCGAAGAAGATTTTGATGCCAGAGAATTACAAATATAGAGAAAGAGAGAAAGAGGATGCTGAAGTTTCAGGGCTGGGTGATTTGGAGAATGATGATTCCATTCCCATAGGATCATTGTGGGAGAGGTGATTTGGGGTCATATTCTGAGTTCAGTACTGCTTATATTATGTATAAATTGATCGCAGGGCATCTGGGTGCATGCATGTGTGCTCACATTATTAGAATTAGGGAACTGGAGCTCAGGTAAGATCTTTGAGCTGGAAAAAGGTTTGAGTTCAGAGTTCTGGATGAAGCATTGAGACATGATTCAGTACTTGAGGGAGGAAGGTAGTTTGCCTTTCTTCAGAAATAGCTATTTCAACACTTGCCTCCAAGATTATATTTCTGTTACACTTATTCAGTAGCATTTCCTTCCAATGTCATTCAGTCAATTAAGATGTGTTTGATTACAAGAAAATGAACTCAAACTGACTTTAATAATAAAAGGGACTCTGGTTGTCTGATAATAGAAAATCCAGAGGTAGGTAGGTCTTCAGAATTGATTTGGTTTAAGGGCACCTGGGTGGTTCAGGTGGTTAAATGTCTGCCTTTGACTCAGGTTGTGATGCCAGAGTCCTGGGATTGAGCCCCGCCTAGGGCTCCCTGCTCAGTGGGGGACTGCTTCTCCCTTTTCCCCCTGCTCATGCTCTATCTATCACTGTCTCTCTCTTTCTCTCTCAAATAAATAAAAATCTTTAAAAAAAAAAGAATTAGTTTGGTTTAACATCTCAGGATTATCAAGGACGGATCCAGTTTCTAATCTGTGTCAGCTTTAATTTTAGGCTGGCTCCTGAAGTTACAGGAATGAGAAGGGAGGGTATCTGTATTTTTTTTGCAGGGTGAGAAGAAGTTGGCTTCTGGAATCTCTCTCAGAAGGTTAGGAAGTTTTCTTTCTCAGGTGCTACTTGTGACAAAGATGCCATAGTTCACCATGATCATGAGATATTTTTTTATTCATACAGATCTCTAATTTCTTTCAATAATGTTTTCTAGTTTTTGGAGTTTAGGTTTTGTATTCTTTTGTTCAATTTATTCTTAAGCATTTTATTCTTTTTGATGCTATTATAAATAGAATTTTTCTTTTAGTTGAGGTGTAGTTGACATATAACACTGTATTAGTTTCAGATGTATAACGTGATGATTTGATATTTGTGTATTCAAATGATCACCACAATGTCTAGTTAACATTCCTCATCATACATAGTTATAAAATTACGTTTTCTTTTACAGATAACTGGTGAGATTTACTTTGTTAGCAGTGTTAAATATGCAACATAGTATTAACCAGGTAGAATTATTTTCTTAATTTCATTTTTGGATTGTTTGAGCAAGTGTATAAAAATAAAATTGATTTTTGTATATTTATCTTGTATCCTGCAACCTTGCTGAACTGTTTACTCTAAGTCTTAAGATGAGTTCTCTAGGAATTTCTAATATACAGGCTTGTCTTCTGTGAATAGGGTTAGTTTTACTTCTTCCTTTCCAAACTGAATGGCTTTTATTTCTTTTTCTTGCTTAATTGCCCTGGCTAGAACTTTTAGTACAGTGTTGAAGAAAAGTGAGAGCAGATGTTCTTGTCTCTTTTTGGTTCTCAGGGGGAGAGCTTCTAGTCCTTCACCATTAGGTATGATATAATCTGTGGTTTCTTGGTAAATGGCCTTTATCTTGTTGAGCACATTCTCTTCTATTGCTAGTTTTTTGAGTGTTTTTATCATGAAAGGGGGCTGGATTTTTTCAGATGCTTTTACTGCATTTATTGATATAATCATGTGGCTTCTGGTTTTTAGTCTGTTGATATGGTGTGTTACATTGATTTTCAGATAGTAAACCAACTTTGTTTTGTATGGGATATATATCATGACGAAGTGGATTACATATTATCACTTGTTCATAATACATAATCCCACTTGGTTATGATATGTAATTCTTTTTATATGTTGCTGGATGTGGCCATAGTGGTATTTTTTGGGGATTTTTATATCTGTATTCATAAGCAATAACACTTTAGTTTTCTTAAAATGCTTTGTTGCAAACAATTTTTAGATGTCTAGATGTTTGGATTAACTGTGGAATTTTTAACATGTAACTGATTATTATTTCTTTATGGGCTTATTAAAGTACACACTTACTAAATAAGTTGACATATGAATTAATAGTGTCTATTGTTAATATATTTTGAAGATAAAAGGATTGGGAAGAGAACATGGTAACCTCTATTTTTACAGTGGAATGAAAGAATCTATTGTATTTATGAACCTGGTGTGTTTTCTGTTCTCTAGTTTGTTTTTTTTTTTTAAATATGGGTGGAAGTATTTATTGGAGTCTGTGTGTGTGTGTGTGTGTGTATGTGTGTGTTTATAGAACTAATTTACCCCATCATACACCTGAAAAGCAGTGAATATGTTACAATATGAATAAAGTAAAATGAATGTAATGGAGATTAAACTTGGAATTGTATTTAGAATTTTATAAACTTTTTTCAGTGATTAAAAGAGAATTTTATAAATGATAATTACACAATTCCACTAAACGTAGAATAATTGCACAGATTTCTTATTTTTTAAAAGCTTAGGACACAATACAGTAGTTTATAGTTTCTGTGGTGGATTAAATATCTCTGAAGAGAAATGGTATTTAGTGGAATTTCTGAATGGAAGGTTTACCAAATAGTAAGAGTTGTTTGTTCACCATCTTCCATGGAGTTTTTAGCAAACTCTTTCCTCTTAGGGTCCCATGATGTTGAGGGAGAAAGGGGCCATGCTTTTGTCTCCAGTCTGTAGGATATCACGCCCTCCTCCAATCACTCATCCCTGTGAGGTTTCTAAGAATAAGGGGTCTACTGGTAAACCTACCCTGGGTCATGCCCTCATTGTGTTCTCCTTGTGAAGAATACACCTGGGTGTAGTAATAGGTGTTTCTTTCTCTTCTGCTCACTTACTGTTCATGCATTCAGTGGGGGCTTCCTGTGTAGTTCGCTTTGGGCATTCTCTTCACAATGCACTGGGAACTACCAATTAAGTCTATAGTGGTACCTTACACGTGACAGAGATTCTTGTTTGACACTAATAACTGAAGAACTTATTACCTCTAATTTTTTTTAAAGGTTTTATTTATTTGAGAGAGAGAGCATGAGAGGGGCGAGGGGCCAAGGGAGAAGCCGGCTCCCTGCTGAGCAGAGGGCCCAATGTGGGACTTGATCCTTGGACTCCAGGATCATGACCTGAGCTGAAGGCAGTTGCTTAACCAACTGAGCCACCCAGGTGCCCTTATTACCTCTAGTTTACAAATAAAAAACCCCATAAGGCTCAGGAACTTAAATGCATGACCAGAAGCTGACATCAGCTGGGGCTGGAAGCCGAACTTCTGTCAGATTATAAGCTCCTTGAGAACAGGGAGTGTATTTTTTTTTTTTAAGATTTTATTTATTTATTAGTTAGAGAGCGAGAGTGAGCACAGGCAGACAGAGAGGCAGGCAGAGGCAGAAGGAGAAGCAGGCTCCCTGCCGAGCAAGGAGCCTGATGTGGGACTGGATCCCAGGACGCTGGGATCATGACCTGAGCCGGAGGCAGTCGCTTAACCAACTGAGCCACCCAGGCGTCCCAGGGGAGTGTATTTTAATTAGTGATTTAGCCGCAGCACTTAGCACGTATCTTGGCTTAGGCATGTGTTAAATAAATGTCAGGTCCCTGCTCCATTCCGAGTGGCTGACCCCAACTCTGCTATTGTGAGATTGCTTATGCAGATGATTCTGGACTCCTATAGAAAGGCCGAGGCTCTCTTCCTAGGGCGTCGGGGCATCAGCTACTTTCAGAAGTGAAAAGATCCTCCAGGATTTTTTTTTTTAAACCACTTTGCTGTTCTGTCTTTGACCTGCATTAACTTCTGACAGAGGACCTTTACCAACATTCACATCATGTGACTTCTGGTCCCATGTGTTTCTGATGGCGGAATTCATGTGGCTGCTGCTTCATGTCTGAACTTATACCTTGGACTATGATCTACCCCTTATTCAACAAGTTGTGTTGTCACAGTCAACTCCAAATGAAATTACTGCCCAAATATGTCACAGTTCTTCTCCAGCATCCTCAGTGGCACAGAAATAAAATGTTCTAGACGGTTAACATTTGGAAGACACAAGGAGAGATTTATATCTCTATATTTATGTCTTTAAAACAAAAATGCTACCAGGTAGATCATCAGTCTCTTCCTAGGCTTAAAATATCAGGGATTTATTTAGCTAATAATTTTCATAAAAATTGGCTTCTAAAATTTAAATCGTTTATTTTATATTTACATCAAATATTAAAAACTCAGTGTTACTTTCATAATTCTTAATGCATAAAAATATAAAGCAAGCCAAAAATAAAATTTATCTTGAAATCTACTGCAGCTTTTCCTCGTTGAAGATAATCATCTGCTCAGGATTATGGTCTTAGCAGGCACCAGCAATTTCAACACGGTTACTTGGCTCTTGGCATGGATGCTGTATGGGATTGTAGTATCTCTCAGTGTTTGTTCCAAGGACAGTTGGCACCAGATTTACCAGAAGTGTGTGTTAAAATGCAGACTCCTAGGCAGACCCCCAGATGATTCAGTCAGAACCTTTGAAAGTGGAACCCAGGAATTGGCATCTAAATAAGCTCCCTGTTGGGTGCCTGGGTGGCTCAGTGGGTTAAAGCCTCCGCCTTCGGCTCGGGTCATGATCTCAGGGTCATGGGATTGAGCCCCGCATCAGGCTCTCTGCTCTGCAGGGAGCCTGCTTCCTCCTCTCTCTCTGCCTACTTGTGATCTCTGTCTGTCAAATAAATAAATAAAATCTTTAATAAATAAATAAGCTCCCTGTTGACTGTGGTGAATTCCAAAGTTAGATGCCCCTGGGCTAGCCAAGGGTCAGAGTCACAAAGATCTTGGATTTTGTCACTCCACCAGTGAAGGCTCTTTAACATTTATGCTGTGACATTTATATCTGAAAATAGGAATAATGGTAACCACAGTTACCTCAAGGAGGTGCGAGTTTTCAGGGAATTATATGTAAGATAATTAGTGCAGTGACTAGTACATAGCAAGTGCTCAACAAATGCTACCGGTAGCAGTAGTCAGTGCCGTGCTTGTTACTATTAGCATTGCACCCACCCTATAATAACGCTAGGACTCCTAAGCTCTTCAAAATGAGGCTGTGAATGTTACCAGAAAAACAACTTTCGAGAGTTGAGAAGTCAGGGCCAGATGTTGGCAAACTATGGCCCACAGCCTGGTTTTATAAATAAAGTTTTATGGGTGCACAGCCACCCCATTTGTTTAAGTGTTGTCTGGGGCTTCTTTGGACTCTGGCCTATGAAGCCGAAAATACTTTCTGGCTCTCACCAAAAAAGGTTTGCTGACTCTTGCTCTGTACTAATGTGGATTTTGGTCAAAGCTTCATCTGTGTGGGTCCATGGTGCAGAGGCAGTCAGGTGTTGGTAATAGAAGAGAGTGCTGGTGACAGTGGCCAGTTTTCCTGTTCCTGGCTTCTGCTCCTACTACACCTGCTGCTTCAGGTCTTTAAGAAGAGCCAGCCCATCACAGTGCCTTTCTGCCACTGCCTTCTCCCTCCACCTAAAAATCAGTGACAAGGTCCTATACCATTTTTGCATCTGGGAAGCAGCTGGGTGACTACTTTGGAGGCTCTTAGGACTTAGGTGCTATAGTTCCTACGAATAATAACCTGGAAAGTAAAATAGTATGTAGAGAACATGTAGACAAAACACGGTCACATACCCAGGTGGGTTTTCTAATTAGCAAGTTTGTCTTTTAGATTTTATTTATATATTTGACAGACAGAGATCACAAGTAGGCAGAGAGGCAGGCAGAGAGAGAGGAGGAAGCAGGCTCCCCGCTAAGCAGAGAGCCCGATACGGGGCTCGATCCCAGGGCTCTGAGATCATGACCTGAGCCGAAGGCAGAGGCTTTAACCCACTGAGTCACCCAGGTGCCCCTAATTAGCAAGTTTGAATTCACATTAACTTCTAGAAACATCTTATCACTCATCTCTCACCGCCTCTAAGTTAAAAACCAAAACCAGGGGCACCTGGGTGGCTCAGTGGGTTAAAGCCTCTGCCTTTGGCTCAGGTCATGATCTCAGGTCCTGGGATGGAGCCCACTTCCCTTCCTCTCTCTCTGCCTGACTCACTTCTTCCTTGTGATCTCTGTCTGTCAATAAATAAATAAAATTAAAACAACAACAACACCAAAACCGGGGGTGCTGTGGTGGTTCAGTCGATTAAGCGTCCGACTCTTGATTTCCATTCAGGTCATGATCTCAGGGTCTGGGATCGAGCCCCGTGTTGGCCCCTTGCTTTAGCAAGGAGTCTGCTGGAAATTCTCTTTCTCCCTCTCTCTCTCCTCTTCCCCACTGTGCTCATGTATGCTTGCAGAGCATCTAAAATAGATAGCCAAAATAGAAGAATCTTTAAAAACTAAAACTAAACCCAACTATCAGACCACAAAAAAAAAATTGACATAAAATTAAAGAAGGATCTTGTAAACATCACAATCTAATTCTCTAAATCTAAAACTCTAAATGGAGATAAGACTGTTAAAATTTGTGGTTACATTTCACAAATTACGCCTACCTCCTATAACTTCTATGATCAAACTTTGTATCATGCTCAAGCATACAAACAATGATTAATTTACCACATTTTGATATTTTCCAACACTTTCAATAGGAATATCCCACCTTCCCCAAGTGCTAGTTATATTCTTGTTGCATTATGCCCTAATGTTTTCATGGGCTCTAGCTGAGAAAGAACCTTTATAGTCAAGCCTTAATATAATTTTATATGGTCTTTGATATCTATATACATCGATATATATGTATACATATATTTCAAAGATATAGATATCAAAGATAGAAGTTATCTCCATTTTTGCACATATTCATGAAACTACAATAGACAGCTAATAGACTTAAGCAAAAATGTTTTGAGAGATCAAGCAATACTATTCTGTGTTCTTGTAGGTTTGATTATAGGTGCTTTTTTCTGTATTTCTTTCTTTGATGTGTTCTGTCTTTCACTGTATGTGTGTCTCATTCCTTCTTCATGTGGTCCCTTAGTCTGTTCTTCCTCTTGTCCTACTCCTTTAACTGGTTTTGATACGTAGCGTATCTCTTGGGTCAAATGTTTATGCAGTAGAACTAGCACAGCATCTAACATTACTCTTTAAAAAAAATTCCTGCCAAACAATAATTGTTTAATGTGCTCTTTGATTAGTATTTTTATTAGCTTGCCGACTTTTCAATAAGAAAAAAATTCCCATCCCCTGTTTTCTTGGCCTCTCCCTGTTGCTGGCTCAGAGTGTTTTATTGTTTGATGGAGTAGATAAAATTCCCCTGATGTTTCCTACTCACTCTAAATTTGGAATACACCTACAGTATTCTTTTAGGCTTTATTGTTTCCTAAACCATCTATTTAAATACTGTCTTAAAGCTTGAACGGAACACTGTTATTGTGGCTAAAAATAATATGTGTAATGGAGCAGTAGATTTGACTTCATTACCATCTTCATAACCATGCAAAAGCCAGTGTTCCCACAAAGCACTCCATAAGGTCTAGTGATTATTAAATTTTGCCGGTTCCATGGTAAATGTATAATGGTTACTTGTAGTGATTTGTAAAATAGAATGGTGGGAAGAGTTTGACCTTTAAATCCAGTGGGTCTTTCTAAAACCCTGATGTTTAGAGCAAAGGCAGAGGCATCCATAAGGCCACTAGTCAGGGGGAAAAGCTCTTGCTCATTACCGAACAGAATAGTATCCAGGGCACCCTTGTGATGCATCTGCAGCAGAACAGGAGCTTTTAGTCTGTTATTTTATATTGAGATGTCTATGAACTGGAGACTGTTCGTAGTTCTTTTATAGGGGATGGTTGATTTGATGTTCCTATTTAATTTTTCTATCATTTATCAGAAAACCTTTACATTATTCTAGGTATTTTTTTTTTCTTTTTGGTTATAAGATAAATCTGTTTCCCAGGTGAATTGAAGTTACATTTTGGTTTAATAAAGAACATCCTTGTTCTATGATATTAAAAAAGATGATTTTGCCATTTGAATTATTCTATTACACTTTATAATCCTGTACTTATGTTCTTGCTTTTCCCCAGTCTAAAATTCCCATCTGCCACTTCCTTCTCACTATATTCCCTCTTCTAACTATTCCAACTCTCAAAACCTGATTCCTAGTTCAGATGCCATCTGCTCCAAGAAGCTGTCCTGCTTTGTAAAGTCAAATGAATGAATTTTTTTTTTTTGCATCTTAATTTCTGTACTTTTAGAGACATTTGCCTAGACTTCTATTTCATAGTTATTTTGTTAACTTCCAAAGATAGGTGTTAGGTATCAAATACATGAAAGTACCATTATTGAACTTTTTTTGAGCAATAAACATGTCAAGTTCCTATGTCAGAACCTAATACTTATTTCAACGTTAATTGCACAAACCTTTGAAAATAAACTATGGTCTGAGTTTGTTAAAACACATTTTGGACTTGGATTCATGTCTCTATCCTACAGTACTTACAGAGTTTTATATGTAACAAATGTATTAAAAAAATGTTTGTCAAAATCAGTTGGATTATCCACATTACTATCACTTTGTATCGGATAACTAACAATTGATCTAGAAATGATGCCTTTTTTGTGGGTCACACCATTTGAAAACTGGGATATCTGAGTCCACTGTGCAAATCTGTCTATTGTCCACTCATTTCAGTATTGTCGGATACCTAAAGTTAAACTTCTTGTCTGAAAGTCCCCGTTCCTTATGTTTTAGTTATATACTACATTACCTTTCTTGAAGCATTTTATCTTCACTTCATCGATATTTGCCTTATTTTGCTTTACTAATTGCAAAAGTAGTTCTTTTATTTCTGATTTTCCTCTCTCAAACTTTTTACCAACTTAATTCTTGGTTTAAGGACTGTTAGTGCCTGCCCTCCCCCACCTCTCCCTACCCGCTCCCCCACCCACGCCTGCCCGCCCGGGAAAATATTCCCTGGCTTGTTTTGTTTTATCATGGGGGAAAAAAATCTTTCTTTTGAAATTATATTTTGTGCTTGCTAAAGGTCCAGTTAAATCACAGGAGATAAAAGTTGTACTGACAACCTTGGACATTCCCTGTCCTTTGCCAGAAATAGCAAACTAGATACTCATCTTGTACAAAAATATGTGCATATTCATCCTTACTTCAAAACATCTTGTCTTTGGTCGTTCTTACAGTAAGCAGTAGAAGTCCCAGGCAGCTCACAGTGTGGAATCTGAGGGTTACTGGGCAGGAGGTAGGTTTGGAGGGGAACAAAGTGTGGTGCGGAACAAATGGAGAAAATTGTGTTTTTTCTTTACTGACAGGCTTTTGAGTTTGATACCATACAGTCTCTTTCTTAGCTACTCACAATACGGTATAATTTCCTCAAGACAGGTTTTTTGGCTCACTTAGACCTTTTTTCCTAACTGGAAGAAACTTTGCATGAGAAAATGAGATTTTGGAATTGCAGGCCAAGCCCAATTTGGGAATACACTGAAATATTTTATAGCGTCATATAGAAATACATTTTTGTTTTAGTAATTTCTTTTGTCCTTGAATCAACAGTTTTTTGCAGTGTAATATTTTTAATTAGGTGAAATTTGTGATGGGCTCTTCTACAAGTTATGGCACATGGACAGACAGTTTTCATATTTAGACCCCATTAGTTGAGGGTGCTGGAACATGAGACTCTGGTCTATGCAGTTGAAATTGGTAGTTTTAATAATTAATTAAGGTGACGTATTTTCTTATATTTTCCAGTCAGAGCGGAGTAGGGAAACAGGTTATTGTAAATCTATGGGAGGAGACCTTCTCTGCCTGTATGTAGTGATTTATACATGTGCACATTTCTGCTCTTCCAATGAATAATTCAATAAAATGGACTAGATCTTACTGATCATAGTTTGTAAACGCAAGGGTAGAGACCACTGCGTTCCCCATGCCCCGGATGGTGTCTTGCACGTGACAAATCTGTAATTATCTGTTGAGTGAATGGTTGAGTTGATAAAATATCTACTAGTTGCTTATTACCATGTGTTGAGCTCTGAGGAACAGAGAAGAACCATGACATTAAACATGGTCTTTAAGTCTGTAAATTAGAAGTAGAGACAAAAATCAATGCATATTGGGGCACCTGGGTGGCTCAGTGGGTTGGGCCTCTGCTTTCGGCTCGGGTCATGATCTCAGGGTCCTGGGATCGAGCCCCACATCGGGCTCTCTGCTCCGCGGGGAGCCTGCTTCCCCCCCTTTCTCTCTGTCTGCTTGTGATCTCTCTCTCTGTCAAATGAATAAATGAAATCTTTAAAAAAAAATCAATGCATATTAATAGAGAGAGTGATTAGTACTGAAATGTGTAGTACTAGAAGTAATTTTTTTTTAAGATTTTATTTATTTTACAGACAGAGATCACAAGTAGGCAGAGAGAGAGGGAGAAGCAGGCTCCCCGCTGAGCAGAGAACCCAATGTGGGGCTTGATCCCAGGAACCTGGGATCATGACCCGGGCTGAAGACAGAGGCTTTAACCCACTGAGCCATCCAGGTGCCCCCTAAGAGTAATTTTTAAATAAAAATGGAGATAGATGAAAGAGGCAACAATAGTGATGTCATTTTCTAATTACTGAACACCTACTTTGTACCACTTATTGCATAAGGTGTTTTACATATGTTATCTCAGTGAATCTTCATGGCAAATCTGATTATTATCCATGTTGTTCCTCCATGAGGTCATCCAGGTTCAGTATCATTCTCAAGATCACATAGCAATTAGTGGCGATGTTGGGCTGTAAGACCTGTTCCGTCTGCCTCTAATAGTACTGCTGCTTTATTGTTTTGTTGCTTCTCTGGCTTTCTAGAGCCGTCTGGCCCAGGATTGGCCCAGGATGGTAGTTGGGTACCAGCGGCTCTCTAGATACCTGCAGACCCAACATAAGACTTGGTGCTCTTCCTAGACCGGAAATGTAACACCCGTACTGTTGTCACTGGAGCCTGGCTCCACCCATGGGACTGGTTCAGTGATAGGAAGAGGGAATCCTAAAGAGACTTTAAGAGGCTTCCTTTGTCCCTGCCCTCATCAGTACTGGTGTTAAAACCCATACATTTTTTAGTGGTATTTTCAGGCTCTTCAGTTTCCGTTATAGGATATATTTAATGTATACCTGTAAGCAGCTGTTGAAAACAAAGTGCAGTATCCATCATGGCGACCGTGGTGTTTGAGGTTCTTATAATTAGAAAACTGATATAATTGATGGGTCTCTGCCTGTCAGTCCTAGATCTCTCGCCTGGGGGAGCTTTTTACAAGTAACAGTTGACACCCTTGAACTACATGGGTTTGAACTGCACAATCCACTTCTACGCAGACTTTTTTCAATAAATCAGTACAGTTCTGTAAATGATTTAACATTTTCTTTTCTCTAGGTAACTTTGTTGTAAGAATAAAGTGTATAATAAGCATAACATACAAAATATATGTTCATTAACTGTGTTATTGGGAAGTCTTCCAGTCAGTAGTAGGTCATTGATTAGTAGTTAGGTTTTTTGGGTAGTCAGAAGTTATACTTGGATTTTCAATTGCATGTGGAGTTTGGTACCTCTAACCTCTGGTAGTTCAGGGGTCAACTCTACTAGTATCTTAGCCCAGTCTCCAGAATATCCAAGTCAGTAAGTTCGTGCTGGGGCTCAGGAAATCAGTCAGCCTATCTATCCATCTGAATAATCATATGATTCTTTCTTCCTTTTTTCTCTCCCTCCCTCCCTCCCTCCTTCCTTCCTTTTCTTTCTCTCACCATCTGATGATTTTTAAGCATATAGGTCACATTCTCTCCAGTTTCTTCCTCACACTGTAACATCTCTGAAGACAACTTAGTATTGGAGAATATTTTGATTGGCAGAGGTTTTGTTTCTTGCACATAAAATTAATGGTACATTTTACCGACTGATGGGAATTTATTTACAGTGATGGCAGGGTGGGTGATTTCTATAAGGGAAAATGATTACCTAGGAAACATCCACTTAGGGATGCCCTTATGATTCCCAGAGTGTAAATGTTTTAATTTAACTAAAGAACAGAGAAGCTATTTGGTTTCATTAATCAGTACATTCGAATCATTACTCTGAATGATTATGCTTCATTTATTTTGTGTCAGAATGTTTTCCACACAATAATAGAGAATAAAAGTGCATCATTAATTATAGTTGAGCAGCTCACACATGTGTGGGTCTATATATTTCCATATCGTCACACAGTGGAGGAAATTTAGTATAAGAAATAATTAATCCTTACAAAAGAAGAGTCAATTAAATAATAGTATTAAATTCATGATCATTTATAATCATGCCTTACAACAGTTTTAAGTAATGCTTGAAAAAGTTTGGAGAAACATTTCCATTTGCCCATATCTTCCCTTTTTAAAGGGAGAGCTTTTGTCATAATCATATGGTTGTTATTCTTGGGGGCTAACAGTTACTTGCCTTAGAGAAAAGTGTAACTTTTTTTGAAATGGAATTAACTCATTTGCAGGGCTTCACTGTGATGGGATTTCTGAAGGAGAAGACTAATTACTGTAAAAAAGTTGTAGTTTTGAGCATGGAAATTTGGATTTGCTCCTTTACTGTAAATAGGGACCCTTCCTGATAAGAACCTCTGTGTCAGTCTGCTCTTCTGGTTATCAGATCTTCCATGCTTCTTCATAATGTTTCTTCTGGCTCTTTTCCTTTCCCCTGGCTGGCTGGGACTCTTGTTTAAAAACAAAAAACAAAAAACAAAACAAAAACCCATGAAACCAACTTGCAGTATATAATTGCAATATCATGAAAACCCACTGTATCTTCCTCAGTCCAAAAGGGGGTGGAGGAAGTCAGTTGCCAGTTTGGTTCATTGACTGAGTAAAGTAGAGGACTTAATTTATAGTTCAGTAACTTTTTTTTTTTAAGGTTTTATTTATTTATTTGACAGAGAGAGGGATCACAAGTAGGCTGAGAGGCAGGCAGAGAGAGAGGGTGAGGCAGGCTCCCCGCTGAGCAGAGATCATGACCTGAGCTGAAGGCAGAGGCTTAACCCACTGAGCCAGTGGGTTAAGTGGGTGAACTCTGTGCCCCAGTTCAGTAACTTCTTAAAAGGCAAATATCTTTTTCCTTTATAGAGGAGAAAATACGGAGACAAGAAAAATTTGAAGAGTTTAAGAGATGCTACCGGGAAAAGTGGGTGGAGAACAAAATTTTAGAGATTCTTGGAGCACATTGTAGTCTCTCTGAACTCCATGATCTCTCTTTTTGCAATAAAGCCAAAATAATTTCAACACTATTTTTTTCAAACACCGAACAGTTTTCAGATGGTTTCTTTCTTTCTTTTTTTTTTTTTTTTAAAGATTTGTTTATTTATTTATTTGACAGAGAGAGATCACAAGTAGGCAGAGAGGCAAGCAGAGAGAGAGAGGAAGAGGAAGCAGGTTCCCTGCTGAGCAGAGAGCCAGATTCGGGGCTCGATCCCAGGACCCTGGGATCGTGACCTGAGCTGAAGGCAGAGGCCTTAACGCACTGAGCCACCCAGGTTCCCCTTTCAAATGGTTTCTTAAACATTGCTTCAGCTTATTCTTAAAACGAATTTCTGACTTAGAGTTTTTTTTTTTTTTTAAAGATTTTATTTATTTATTTGTGAGAGAGAGAGAGAGAGAGAGAGAGAGCGCGCGAGCACAGGCAGACAGAGTGGTAGGCAGAGGCAGAGGGAGAAGCAGCCTCCCTGCCGAGCAAGGAGCCCGATGTGGGACTCGATCCCAGGACGCTGGGATCATGACCTGAGCTGAAGGCAGCTGCTTAACCAACTGAGCCACCCAGGCGTCCCTGACTTAGAGTTTTTATGACAATTTTGGGTAGTTTGTCTAAGAATACTCCACAAATGATGGGGTCAGATTTAGAATTTGGGACTTAAGGACACATAGGCCCATATCATTTCCACCACATCACACTTAGTGATTCATTAATAACTTAATCACATTTTATCCACTACTCCCCGATTATGGTATCATTAATTTCAGTATTTTGGTGTTACTTTTTATAATTTCACGTTGCTTCAGGCTGTGATTTTCAAAAGCGGTTGAAGCCAAAATTCTTTCGGTATGGATTGCACCGTTGATATTGGAGAATATGAAAAAGAAAACTTAACATTAAAAATTGATTTATACTAATAGTTTGTGGAATAGCCACAGCCCGTGTACAATTATAAAAAATAATTCAGTTTTAATATAATTGAGAAAATCTACTTAAATATTTCTTTTATATGTTTAATAGCTTTTTAAAAAAAGATTTTATTTATTTATTTGACAGACGGAGATCACAAGTAGGCAGTGAGGCAGGAAGAGAGAGAGGTGGAAGCAGGCTCCCTACTGAGCAGAGAGCCAGATGCGGGGCTGGATCTCAGGACTCTGGGATCATGACCTGAGCCGAAGGCAGAGACTTTAACCCACTGAGCCACCCAGGCGCCCCGTGTTTAATAGCTTTATTGAGATAATAGTCACATGCCAATTCAGCCTGTCTAAAGTATACAATTCAATAGTTTTGGTATAGTCACAGAGTTGTGCAGTGCTCCACAATCAATTTTAGAACATAAGAAAACCTTTTTTTTTTTTTTAAAGAATTTATTTACTTATTTATTTGAGAGGGAGAGAGAGAGAGAGAGAGAGAGAGAAAACATGAGTCGGGGGAGGGGCAGAGGGAGAGGCGGACTCCTCACTGAGCAGGGAGTCCAATGCTGGGCTCTATCCCCTGACTCCAGGATCATGATCTGAGTGAAGGCAGATGCTCAAGGGACTGAGCCACCCAGCGCCTCTGGGGAGAGAGAATCTTTTATTTATTTATTATGTATCTATGTATTTACTTCAGTGTTCCAAGATTCATTGATTATGCACCACACCAGTGCTCCATGCAGTAGGTGTCCTCCTTAATACCCACCACCAGGCTCACTCAACCTTCCAGCCCCCTCCCCTCCAAAACCCTCAGTTTGTTTCTCAGTGTTCACAGTCTCTCAGGGTTTGTGGGGAAAGAGAATCTTAAGCAGATTTCACACTGAGCTTGGAACCAGACACTGGGCTGGAGTTCCCGACCCTGAGATCATGACCTGGGATGAAACCAATAAGACGCTTAACTGACTGAGCCACCCAGGAACCCCAAGAAAAACCCATTTTATAAAGTGGAGGTATTCAGGGACATCCGGGTTCTTTTTCAGTTTGGGGCTGTTATGAATAGAGCTGCTTTAAAAAAAAAAAGGTAATTTAAATAAAATAAGTAATCTTCAAATTAATGTCAGAATCCTGTGTTTGAAAACCTTTAATTATATTGTAATTATTTCTGAGGTATTTAGAGACATTTTGTGCCAGTATGCTGAGCTGGATATCTAAAATGGTTTTTTAAAATTTAAAAAAATTTTATTTTTGGTTTTATCAGTGTCCTAGTGTTTCTCCATTGCTGTTTTTGGTCAGGAGGGTAAAGTAGATGATTTTTGCTTAAACCAATGAGTCTCATTTATTGCTCTAGAAGCTGTAAACATATTCATGGCTATTAAATGAAGCTTAGCTTTCTGGTTTAGTTTACCAAGTTCATAATAGATCCTGGCCGAAGACTTTACCATTATTTACTGAAGAGTGGTTCTCATAATTTGATGCAGATTAGAATCACATGTGTATTTAAAAATAGTAGTACCTTTACCTGTTCCTTGGAGATTGTAATTTAATTGGTGATTTAATCCCACGTGGGACCCAGGTGTCAGTAGCTGGCAAATTTAAGTTTCTTGCATGATTCTCATGTGTGGCCAGAATTAAAAAAACTTGTTTTAGTTTCTTGTTTTTGGAATTTTAACAACAAAAGCCTGCAGCTTAGTTTTCCCAAACCAGTTTAACTTTCATTTATCTGTCTGATGTCTCAAGAAAAAGAGCTGATTAAATCAAAGCTAGATTAGAAAATGGGCGGTGGTGGGGGGCTGATTAAATCCCTAACCAGCACCTCTGAAGCTCGTTTGCTGAGCTGTTCATCTTCATATCCTCAGTACCAGCAAATACCCGCTCGGCAGAAGTTCTCACTTGCCTGCCTCCCTGCCTTTTATTATTTTTTTTTCCCTTTCCTCCCATTCCTTCCTTTCTTTGATATTTATTAAGTGCCTACTGTCTTTTCCAACACTGTTTTACCTACCAAGGTTATAAATATAATTTGGAGTCCTCTCTTACGTTTGAGTTGGCCAAAGATGCATAATATTTGTGGAATTGAATAGAATCACACCTGAGCTCTCTTGGCAAACTGCTGGGCTGTGCCTCAAATCCTGTGTCGAAATTAGGCCTTTCTGATGTCCAGGAACGCTCCAAGCCTTGTCTGTCACTTTGTCATTCGTTTGCTTCCCTGTTACATTGTGGGACATCCCAATTCTAGCCAGGCTTACGCCATCAGGATCAAGTGGGCTAAAGTTAGTAACTTGGGTCTGACTTCTCCATGCACCACAGACTCACCGGGGTCCTACCAACGCCTGAGTCTGGGGTGAGCTCAGAGTCAAGTTAGGTCATAAATACAAGGGACACTGTGACTTGTGGGCTGTAAGTCCTCGGAGCCTCTCCCCGGAGGACATATACAGTGTGACTGCCAGGTCTAAGGACCCAGCCTTATTTTCAGCTGTATGGCACATTTTATTTTATTTTGTTACAGTTTTTCATCCGTGATTTTGCTTTTCCTTATTATCTGTGCTTTTTGCAGCCTCTCAGCACATAGAAAATACCTTCTGAATTCGAGTAAACAGGTATGAAGAGCTGGCGGTGGATCCTGCTGCAGTGCTTCTGATGGAGATCTAAACTGGGGAAGAAAGGCCCGCTTCGAGGTTTAACAGCACAGTTCTGCCTATGGAGGCTTTGATGCCACTCTTGGCAATATTAGATTATCCATGTAGTACTGAATAATGTTGACCAGAGTTATAGCATGCCCCATGTTCCTAGGAAAATATTTTAAGGAATACATTGTGCTTTTAAAATGAAGTAATTAGGGGAGCCTGGGTGGCTCAGTGGGGTAAAGCCTCTGTCTTCAGCTTAGGTCATGCTCTCAGGGTCCTGAGATCGAGCCCCACATCAGGCTCTCTGCTCAGCGTGGAGCCTGCTTCCTCCTCTCTCTCTGCCTGCCTCTCTACCTACCTGTGATCTCTGTCTGTCAAACAAATAAATAAAATCTTAAAAAATAAATAAATAAAATGAGATAATTAAAGTTTAGGTGTTGAGGTGGTTCTCCCCTCACACTGCATTCCCTCCTGAATTCTTGTACTTTTTATTTGGGTTCTTTGGCGTGCTTATTTCATTTTGCAAATGTATTCTCTGGACCTGTGTGTATTGGTGTGTGCCTTTTAAAGGCTTTGGTTTGTTTGGGAAATACAACTCGACCAAAGGAGCCTCTGTGGCCACCATTGGAACAAAGCTTCCTAATTTCAGTGTCATTAAGTGAGCAGCTGGTGCAGCTGAATTCAAAGGCAAAAGCATGGTTATTGACTGTTTTCTCTGAAAACAGTCTGAACAAAGCATTTCCTTAAGCAATGTTGAGCAGGATTTGGAACTTCCTATGCCTCAGAAATGTCTAAGAAGGGGTTACGGAGTTGCAAAGGTCAACATGACTGCTTGTGATTCCTCACCTCTACCCCCAGTCCATGGTATTTGACTCCTTTAAAAAATCTTGTATTTTAGAATCATATGGTCAGAATCCCTAAGTTAAAAAAAAATCCATTTAAGTATATGATATATCAGTTACTCTTCAATGTGTGATAACACACATGCTAGTTAAATTAAGAACAAGAAAATTTCAAAAATTGGAGCTTGCATTATAGCAGTGGTATGTTATTTTTTCATATTATGGTATTTAGTTTCTTGTAGATAGTTAAGGAGAGTAATCTTTTATATAAATTTGTATATCTTCTGTGAATAGCTTGGAAACATTAGAGATCAGGAGTTGGCCCGAATTTATTCATTCTTTTTTTTCATAATGATTTTGCTTTCACTATTATTTTTTATCATAATGTTTTCACTAATTTTTCCTTAAACATATTGAGATATAATTGATGTAACATGTTAATTTCAGGTGTATGACATAATGATTCAATATTGTCCAATATGTCCAATATATAGGGGCACCTGGGTGGCTCAGTCGGGTAAGCGTCAGACTTTGGCTCAGGTCATGAGCTCAGGGTCCTAGGATTGAGCCCCTGCTGAGCAGGAAGGCCTGCTTTTCCCTCTCCTCCCTGCTCGTGCTCACTCTCTTTCTTAAATAAATAAATAAAATCTTTTAAAAAATAATTGTATATATATTGTACACACACACATATGATTACCACAATAAGTATAGTTCACATCCATCAGCACTTAGAGTTAACAGATTTTTTTCCTGTGAGAACTTCAAAGGTCTACTCTTCTAGCAACTTTCGAAAATACAATTACTGTATTTTTTTTTAAGATTTTATTTATTTATTTGACAGACAGAGATCACAAGTAGGCAGAGAGGCAGACAGAGAGGAGGAAGCAGGCACCCCGCTGAGCAGAGAGCCTGATGTGGGGCTCGATCCCAGGACCCTGAGATCATGACCTGAGCCAAAGGCAGAGGCTTTAACCCACTGAGCCACCCAGGAGCCCCTTAAGTTTTCTTTTTAATGAACATTTGCCATATACCAGACGCTGTTAAGTACTAAGAGGTACAAAAGAAAGGCACGATACTAAGCAAACAATTAATAATAAAGGTGGGATGTGTTTTGGTGAGAAGGTGGGTGGCATAGATGTGATTTCATCTGGTTTATTTCCAGGTAAATTTGTATTTTCAGGGAAAATATCATTTATAGAGAGAGAACTCGGGTTGAGTTGAGAAGGGTGAATACTATGCATAGTCCACTGATGGCTTAATTTAATAAACTCTTTGTTTCTGTTGAATCCATTTTATTTTGCCATCCATTAATTTTTTAAATTTATACAATTAAAGAAAGTTTACTCTCACAGATTAAGGAATTATTTTATGTGTGTTTACTACCTGCCATCTAAAATTGTGATTTTTCCTTTTCTTCATGTTATTTCTATTTCTCTCAAGTTTTTTTTTTTTTTTTTTAATTTTATTTATTTATTTAACAGAGAGAGAAAGGGAAAGAGCACAAGCAGGGGGAGCAGCAAAGGGAGAGGAAGAAACAGACTTGCGGCTGAGCAGGGATCCCGACGTGGGGCTCATGATCTGGGGTCATGACCTGGGCCGAAAGCAGACGCTTAACGAACTGAGCCACCCAGGCACCCCAACACCATATTATTTTCATGTAATGATCATAATCATTAAATTGTAATTAGGTGTCATCTTTTTTTTTTAAAGATTTTTTAGAAATTTATTTGACAGAGAGAGATCACAAGTAGGCAGAGAGACAGGTAGAGAGAGAGAGGGAAGCAGGCTCCCTGCTGAGCAGAGTTCTGCGGAACTCAATCCCAGGACCTGAGATCATGACCCGAGCCGAAGGCAGCGACTTAACCCACTGAGCCACCCAGGCGCCCCTCATTAGGTGTCATCTTTAACATGCATTATTTAGTAAGGTCTGGTGGTTAATACAGCTCTGCAAAGGTAATGTTGTATGCTTTATTTTCAGTTCTACTTGGGTAGTGTTTATATTTTTTTGATGTTTTATGTGGTTAAGAGTGTATGAGAGAAATGTCTCCTGTGAGTTGTTTATGGTGACTTTTGGGCCTTAAGTTTATTAATAATTTGTCATCCGTGATCCTATAATTCATGACTTGAATAGTCTTTATTCCAGACCCACTCCCAGAGCCTCAGGAGGTCCCCTGTATTGCCCACAGGGAGAGTTTTAAAACGTCATTGCTTTTCTCATTCCTTCTACTGAACGATGCCATTCTCACGGTCACCAGTTAATGTCTGTATCACTGAAACAGTAGGTGTCTTCCCCAGCTTCTCACCTGACTGGTTTGTGGCCCTGTCACTGTCTAGTTCTATCCACCTCCTTCCTTCCAGCTCCGAGGCAGGTGAGTTCCTCTGGTTTGGGAGTGTCCTGACATTCGGTCCTCTTAGAATCAGATTCTTTCCTGGCTTCTCTGAGATCGGTGCCCTCACCATGTCTCCCATGCCCATGTTCATCTCCACTGACTCCTCAACTGATAAGAATTTCTAAAGTTATGTTGTTCTTAAAAAAAATAACACCACCAGCTTTTCTTTTACTTTGTTCCATTTTCAAGGAAATATCCTCTCTCTCTCTCTTTCCCTCAAGTTATAGGATAGCTTCTTAAAATAACTTGTTTTCACTTTTTTATCTTCCAATTCCTACTCCAACTTAAGGCTCCTGAGCTTACTCACCTGCCTGCTACCAAGCTCAAACTTCTTTTGCTAATAGTCTCTTAAGTGCTACATACAATGGTTTCATTAGTGGTGTGGTCTTATTTGACCTTGCTTTCACATTTGTTGTTGTTACTACTTCTTTAATTTCCTTCCTTTCCCATACTATTCCCATGCTCCTGCTTCTTCCTTTGGGTTGATTCTTAGTCTCCTCTATGGGTTAATTCTTTAGTGGGCTTTTCTTTTTGGCTCTAAAGCTCATATTTAGAAGTGTTTCCTCATGCTCCCTCCTTTCTTAGTGTGCCCATTTTTTTCTGCATCTTCAAATTCTATTCATCTAGTCATGAATCCTAAAAAAAAATCTCCACGTCTTGATTGCTAGACCTAGGTGGCCAACTTCCCATTAAATATCTCCAAGTGGATATATAATAGCGTTTGAAAATCATCATGTTCCCAACTATGTTCTTTGTCTGTTTCTTCAAATGGCCTTCATTTCAGCTTTTTGTTATTCATCTTTGACTGTTGGTTGCTAAATTCCTGAACCTTGGCTTTCAGTTTTTGAGTCATTATCACTCACCCCTTAGATATCTCATCAGTCAGGCTGATTTTACCTCCTCAGTATTTATTTTTTATTTATTTAGTAGACTATTTTCATATTCTCATAACTGGTATCTTCTTGTATTACTTCCATTTATATTCTAAACTGCTTAAAAAAGATGCTTTGCTGGAATACAAGTATGACTGTCATTCTTTTGTTTAAAAAGATGATTCCCCATAATTTACTAACAATTTTATTAGTTATTATTATTAATAATAAATTACTAATAATCTATTTATTCCCCATAATTAATTTACTACCTTTCTAGTCTCTTTATAATTTGAAAACTTTGGTGTCAGGGACCCCTGGTGCTTCTTGGTGCTACCCAGCTTTTGTACACACGCTCTGTCAGAACATACCTTCCCAACTAATACAGGTTTTTTTTTTTTTTTTTTTTTTTTTTTAGAAACTTAACATTTACTTATTATGCTTAGTATTTTTTTTTTAAAGTAGGGTCCACGTCCAGTGTGGAGCCCAACGCAGAGCTTGAACTCACAACCCTGAGATCAAGACCTGAGCTGAGATCGAGTCAGATGCTTACTGATGAAGCCACCCAGCTGCCCCTTATGATGCTTAGTATAATGGATATAATGGATTGCTAATATTTGTTAGCATATCCTTCTATCCCATTAAATTTTGAATTTTTGGATGGCTGAAACCTTTTTCTTTGTATTCACAGTCCCTATCATAGTGCTTGGCACATAGTAGGCATCCAAATATATAGTGTAGCCTTATCAGTGAGAGAAATAAAAATCAATAGTTAGCCAGTAGTCAAAGAAGTTGTAACAATAGAGGAGCAGAAAACTGATGTATGCATATCTTACATATTTTATTCAAACATAAAACTTACAAATACATGTGTTTTGACAGAACTTTTTTATAAGACCTAGACTTCTTTTTCCAGTAAGGATCCACAGATGGGTTCAGTGTTTCTTACCAAAATCAAACCCATGTGGATTGTCTATTTTTTCTGATTCTTTGAAGTAAAGCCTTGGACACACTGTTATGTTTATTTAGGGTTTTTTCTTCCATTGTTGTACGGTTATGATGCCCATCCCCTATTCAATGCTAGTTTTTAAAAATTCCATTTTTTATGAACTAATCTTTGAAAATTTTCAAGGCATTCAGATATTATGCATCATTCCATCCTCCGATTTCATTTATTTAGGTAATATATCACTTAATAAAATCCAATATAATGAGGTATAACTGCATAAACAGGTTTAGGATCAAAACCACTCTGACCACAAATGTAGTTCAGGTGATTGCAGTAGAGGTCATCAGTCTGCTCGGGAAGGAGCCTGCTGGTTGGAACGTTCCAGGTGCATCAGTCAGTATGATTTACAAAAGGAAAGGAGACCGTTGGTTAAGTGGAAGTTGGTTAAAAGCATTCTACGGTACTTGTCAGATTGTGCTAAAGGATGGTTATCTATTTTTGTAACTAGAAAAGTTGAATACAAACTTGCCTGCTTTCCTGTGCATTTTCCCATCCGTGTCATTTATGAAAATGTTCAATAAGACCACTTTGAGCACCTGTCTGCTGGAAGGCCTCACGCTTCTATGTCTGTCTATTCTTGGCCATTTGTCTACTGCTTTGACCATAGCAAAATGTAATTTTTAAAGTTGGTCTTTGATTGCCATCAAGTAGAGTGAGTGCTCAACCATATTCTATCATTAGTTCCTGTTTGTTTTTGTCCCTCAATATGTTGTTTTCTTCAGTATTTGGAAGGCCTTCATTTTGACAGTTCTGTGGCTGGGTACCCTATTAGCATCCTTTGCGTGGAGTGGCTGATTGTAATTAAAATTTTATATTTGAGCCAACAGTTTAGAAATTCTACCTTGAGTCTTTAACTCTGATAATGCCAATCACATTTTTGTCATATATGATTCAATAATTAGATCTAGGCTCTCCCTTAAGTTAATCACTGTTTGATTTAGTTCCTGCAACCTGTTTCAAAATATAAGTTGGGATTTGCAATATTCTTAATACTTTCCCTAATAGAGACCAAGGAAACAGTTATTCAGTCTCTCTCTCTCTCTTTCTCTCATCTACAATCTTACTGTATTTCCAAAGGTTTTATCTTTTTGAGCAACATTTTTTTATTTGCTTTGGAGCACTTTGAAAAGTTACTCACGAATTCCTTCTTGTCAGGCCTGATGATTTGTCCTTGACCTGCTAATATTTGAGGGTTTCCCTATATTCCCTATATTGGTAGGGCTCTCCTCCAGTTTTTAAGAAGCAGTTAGGTATTTATGTCCCCTCCGACTGTATCCTTTGATTCTACACAGGACTTGGTCCTTTTGATCCATAGCAGATGTTTATCTTGGGCTGGGGATGAGGTCTTCATGATGGTCTTGAAAGTACCTCTGGTTTATTTTCTTAAAGCTGCATATTTCCTTTTTTGGAATCAAGTGTCGTTTTTAAGAGTTAACTAGTGACCTGTTAGTCTTTCAAGGCCAGGGTGATGGTGCTATCTAGTTTGACAGGACTTTTCCCCAATGAGCAGCTGGTTTTGATTTTCTCAATGTTAAGTGAAACTCTCCTGCTTGACACCAGAGGTATATACTCAGATTACATTACAATTTTCTTGGTGTCTGTGTGTGTGTGTGTGTGTGTGTGTGTGTGTTTTAATCTCACTGTCTTAATTAAAACTGTGAGACTATTATCTATAATGATTGTAAAAGCAGTACCTCATAGTTTGTCTATATCGGCTCTCTCAGCATAATGTGTATGTGAGTTGGTAATGGCTCTATTTCATAATAAAGGGAATTTATTTATGGATAAAAAAAGCATACTAGACTATTAGAGCAAGTAGCTTAAGAAAGCAAGTGTTCAAAATATTAACCATCTGCTTCAGTAGACTTTTTGAGAATAACAGTACAGTCTGAAACCCCCACAGGCATCTCCATTTTCTCTTCATAGTCTCCTTGGCTCAGCATCCTCTCTGGGTCCACCGGCAGTCCTGGACTGTGGATGTGGATAGCCCACATCATCCACAGCAACCCACATTTTTTGTTTATGCACCTCCCTGCCTCTTGCAGGACTTCCAGCCCTTTAAAAAACACCTCTAAGGGTTGGGTCCTCAAGACCGTCTTCTCTGTATTGACCAATCATTCCATCAGCTAGTTACTGTGGTGTCCTCCATTTTAATCTGTCCTCAGGGCACAAGTCATCTCTTAAAAATGGAGCATTATTCAAAGAAGAAAACATGGAGCTCTAAGAAGATAAACTTTGGGTATTTCTAAGGCCTTATCCATAGGTATTCAGGGGCATTTTATGTGTCCTGATGAATTATTCCATCAGCTAGTTACTGGGAAAAGTCCCCCCTGTTTCAGTCTCTTGCTTGCCCATGTCCCCTCTTCTTAAACCTTCTGAGGGGGCTCACCATTGCTAATTCTAACTCCATTGAGAACCTTAATTTTGTATATCTAGAGGGATCATTTCAGAGTTCTCTGTATTGTGAGCCCTCGGGGGAATGTTCCTTTAGGCCGAACTCTGGAGCTGTGGTCCTAAGCCGTGTGGTTCAGGTACTTTCTCTACATAACTCCTGCACTGCTTTATGGGCTCACAAACTGGAGATCTGTGCTGAAGCAAGGACGTGTAATACTGTGCTTCATCTCTGGTTGCTGGTTGTCCCTTTCCCCATAATATAGAAATCAGTATATACCGAAATCTTCACCCTTGAGCCCGGAAGCGGATGTTGTCATGCAAATGGGCACCTGAGGGCTCACTGGATTTCTGCATCATCATATATACCTAGATACGTGTTATTTCCTGTGTAGTCCTTAGAGACTCTGACAGAGGTAAATGAGAGTCCAGATAAATTGCTATATAATATAAATGATAATAACTTTGAAATAGTCACACGAGTGTCTTTCACATTTGAATTTCTTGCTTTGAAAAAGATATTTTGAATATGAACAGGATTTGCTATTACACATTTTAGTGTGTATATAGACCGATATGCGAGCATGTGCATATAAATCAGATACGCAGTGAAGTGTGTGTGTGTGTGTACGCAGATGATGCAAAATAGAATGATACATACATGAGTAAGTTGTGTGTATGAATTAAATAGTACCATGTATATACATTTATATATGTGCACACGTATGCATTTGAGTCAAACACAGAATAGTATAAGGTACATGTGTATAAGTGTGTGTCATTAGTGCAGTGTATATGTGTGTATGGGTGTGTATGAACCCCACACAGTGATACAGTATGTGTGTTTGTGTGACTCAGACATAGAATAGTGTATGTGAACAAAACAGAGGCAGGTGTGTATGTGTGCATATGTATTTTTGTGTATGATTTGGATACATGGTAGTATAATGTATGTGCGTATGTGTGTGCATATGTGTGAGACAATTTCAAACTCACAGTAGTATATTGAAAAAACACAAGATAAATAAAACTTACATTGATTCCAGAATAACATGTGACTCTGCACAAATCACACAGTCTTCCTAGGCATCTTTAGTAATAAGTGAGATCTTTAGTAGCTCTCAGGTCTTTCATGGTTTTGAAATTTGATGGTCACAGACTACCTAGCCCATTCCATCACTGTGTGAATCGTTATATCTGTAATGACATGTATAGTTGACCTGTCAGCATTCAGAATCTCCATCGTACCTCTGTTTATTAGCCTCTGCAGGAGAGAGACATAATAACTCTAATTTCATGGTTATTTCTCTCTGAACTATGCTCAAAATGGTCCTGGCTTTTATAATTAAGGGTATCGAATACTTCTTTGGCTATACTATCAAAATCAAATTTTCTAAGTCATTGGATTAACATAAAGAAAAAATTGCAGCAATCTATGTCTCATCTTGTTAAGGCTACGTTGCTATACAATACCTAACTAAAAATGATTGAGTGAGGGAAATCCTTGAAGGCAGTGTTCGTCCCTATTGGCAGTAGATAGTACTTGCCATGTCAGATACTCAGAAAATATTAATGGAATGAACAAATCATTGGAAATTGCATTTTAAAAATTCATTCTCATATATGTACTCATGTGTTCTCTGAAGATTCCTGTGGGATGTTTTGGTTGGGACTGGTGGAAGGAGGCGATTTCCCGCCATCCTGTTTGCAAGATGGCAGTACCATTGAGATGCTCTTTGTGACGGACACAGAGGAGCTGAGGGGTGGTGGGAGGAGAATGTTAGTGCTTTTCTCTCTTTTGGGAACAGTGATCACACCCCTTTTAGATGAACCATCTTAAACCAGTGAACCAAATTATTTCATTAGCTCTATGTCCATACCATCATATGGAGCTTTTTCTCCAGGCATAAATCTTGTGTCCATTGGGCACTGAAGCAGTTAATCTAAATGCTCTCTTTCGGAATCAAAGTGCAGTGTGGACGTAGCACTGAGTTATGATGCCAGAACATCAGAAGGTCCTATTTTTTCCATAGAATATTCTCTTCCTAGCATGTGGTATCTATAAAAGGAAGTGAAAAATTCTCTAAGGGAAAATTATAAACATCATAAAAAAATTGGGTATTCTGATACAGAACGCCTTTTTCGTTGCGTGAATGCCTTACCCATTTTTTTTTTTTAAATTTTACAAATCATTTAAGCATTAATCATTAGCTGTAGTGGTAATTAACTTTTACTTTGACACCTTATGCCAGCCTTCTTGTGGAAAAGCAGTAAACATAAGAAATAGTACTTCAAAAAATTTGATTATCCGTTATCATAAGGATTCTTCAGGAAGACATTTGGCCCTAAAATGAGTGAAATAAGAAAATGTTATGTAAGGTTGGGCTACCTAGCAGTTTGGATGTCCTTGATGTTGAGCATACAAAATGCTAATACAGACTCTGGATGCTTGCTCCTGACTGTAGGTTAGCTCTCTTAGTTCAGGTCTCTTTGCAGGGTTTTGACATTTTTGCATGAGGTTTGTGCTGAATTTAACCTGACCAAGGAGGCTTCCTCTAGAGTCAAAATGAAACTGAATATTCATATTAAGGGTGGTGGGGAAAGAAAAAAAAAAATGTCCTCCCATCAGAAGCAGACTGCATGAGCCTTCTGCCAACTGGCCTGTTTGTGAGAACTAGTGAAGTCATCAGTCCAGAGCTATTTTCATACACTGACACGGTGCTGCAAGGCGGCCGGAGGTGCCATACACAGGAAGCTCTGAGAGAGAGGTTTTCAGAAACAGAACATTTTCCTGCTGACAGACAGCATCACCGTTTCACAG
>RCUC01109187.1:0-13332 GCA_003697995.1 Taxidea taxus jeffersonii
ACAGTAGTAATCACGTTGCGTCTTTAACACTTAAAAGAAAAAGTCACATTACGAGATGACAAGGAAAACAGCTCTACCTCTATCCAAGTACCCCATTCAAAGTAACACTTACTTTATACAAGGTTTATTCTCCCGCAGGAACGTCCTAGGACTGGCACACTCAATCCCATCCAGGGCCCGGCACTGGACAGAAGTGTGTTCCACGTCACTGTAGGCCTGCCCACCGAACTGCGGCATAAAAACCAAACCAAAACAAAACAACCCAAACTTACCAAAGAAGTTACACAAAACAGATCTTTATATTCATTAATAAGGTGACTCAGGATAATAATTATACTAACAAAGTTGGGGTAAGGCTGTGTTTAAGAGCAAGGAATTTAGTGATTCAAGTGATTTTAAATTATTCCACCCTAACTGTATGTTGTTTTAAATAAACTCTTTTTTTCTTGTAACTAGTTTCTTTAATATGGTAAAAAAACTTATAATCAGTTTCATTAAATGCCACTTAGAATAGATGGACACAATTTTTAATTATCCTATGTTTACAGCAAAGAGCACATAATTGAGCATTTGGGAATGGGTATTTAAAAAATCAATGTGTATTAGAAGTTTGTTCTATATATATTGTAAATGAACATAATTAGGAAAAGACCTCAGAATATCATCTGACTCAGAACTTTTTTTGGAATGTATGATTATCAGGTAGCTGTAGTACATTTTTGTGTAAGTTTAAGTTTCAGCAAAAGATTTCAGAACAGGACCTCTTACCATTTATGTAACTGAATTCTAGCAGAGAAAGCACAGCTGTACATTCTCCACTGGCACCTTATTAAGTTGTTCACTACTATTTTCATTGGTGCATTCCTTAAAGGGAAGGGAGCTGGAAATCATACTTCCCCTGGGATTTAGGTGCCTGAGTGCTGGTCCTCTAGGACTTCTGGGGAAAGTGGCAGTTTGAGTGGCCTGACAGGAACAACTCAGTTTTTAATTATAATAGGTAAAAGCAGGGGCACCTGGGTGGCTCATTTGGTTGAGCATCTGACTCTTGATTTCGGCTCAGGTTATGATCTTGGGGTCATGGGATTGAGCTCTGCATCCAGGCTCTGCGCTCAGCACAAGTCTGCTTGAGATTCTCTCCCTCTGTCCCTCTTTGCTCTTTCTCTCAAATGAATAAATAAATCTTAAAAAAAAATGGGCAAAAGTGATTCCATACAATGCTACTCAAACCTTCAAAACTTTCACTGATAATTGATAATCAACAGATCAAAATCTCATTGTATTGAAAAGATTTCTTTACACATGACTGCATTAAGAGTTGCCAACCTTAAACCTGCCATTCAGGTTTATTTCTGTCTCTGATTTAGTACAAACCATGTTTTCCCCTAACTCTCCTATACCTGACTGAGTCTTGACTTGCATTATGCAGCATGATGGGGAGGTACATGAACTTCAATGGTTTTATGAAGACTAACTAGGATGTTATCAATGGAACTGAATGGCTTTCTTTCATCCCAAGAGGCCATTGTTACCTAAGGATTCTCCTTGAATACTACAACCTCCTACAAAGGCAGATACTGATAGACCCCATCTATTTCTTAAGGACATGGTAGAAAACAAAAGCAAAAAAAAAAATGCATAAGCCTTTCTTTTGTTCTTTTAGGAAAGTGCATACTTGAAGGATAATGAGGAGGTGACATAATAGCTTTAAATCAGTCAATATCAGCCCAAAGAACCAAAGACAGGTTGGTCTGTCCACCTGGGTAGTTTTGGCACAGACACTCCTTCCTGAGGAAACGAAATGGCTTGATTGGACACTAATGCTGGCCAGGCTTGAAATTTCCAGGAAGTCATTCTAATGAAGTCTATAGAAAGGTAACTTCATACCCCTGATACTTTGTTGTAACAGCATTTGGCCAGTACTACTTCTCTATGGAAGAGTTTGCTTATAAGACAAAATAAAAACCCACCTTGAGACAACCATAACCGAGTTCCTGGGATGCAGTTGCATTTCCAACATGATCCACTGGGTCGTCACATTCTATAAATTCATCAGGTCTGTAAATCACCAGTAAGATCATGACCATCATTCTCATATGGTTTTTGCAAATGGCTGTTTATATGTATATAATCAAAACAGGCAAGAGACATTTCTTCAAGTTTTCTAGGGTTTAATTCTGACTGATCCCCAAGGCAAGAGATGCTGTCAGATTGAAGAACAGTAGATTAAATAGACAGCCATCCAAATGATCCTTTTATTGGGGAAGGAGAGTGTTTCTGGTCCTATTTCTACGTGGTTTCTACTTCTCCTATGGCTTTCTCCCTTTCCTAGGCAAGGAGCCACAAGGCAATGGGAACAAAATTGAAGCCAAAGGATTCCCAGTTCTCTTTGCATTTCCCAAACGCCTTTTCTCATGGACTAAAAAGAGATGTTAAAAATGACTTGGTTCTGCAACGGTTAGGATATTGCTTTTCTAAAACAAAGTGCGTTGTGGCAAGGACAAGTAATTTGCTCTATTTGTGCCTCATAATTAGCACCTACAATGGATTCTCCTTCGTTAAAGGGAGCAGGATAGAGAAGGCACAACCTCGTACCCTTCTTCCGGAGACTATAGGATGTCACTCCTCCCTAGTTCTCTTTTGGGATCCCAGAGGATCTGCCACCGACACACAAGGTTTTCCCCTGCATGGGTGAGAGGAGTGAGAAACCTGCATGAAATTTACCTCCCGCATGTTGACTATCAGGTCCTCAGGTGGAGAGGGTCTGGAAAAAAAAAGCAGCCTCCCTTCCCCCACCCCAACACCCACATATCCTTGGCCCCATCTTCATCTCTGCCTCGACGACTGGGTAGCTTACAGGTAAGAGCAAAGGATGACTGGAGAGTGGGGGTCGCCATATTCCCAGCTCGGAGCGCCGGCGGAGCCCTCTGGGTGGGCGGCGCCAGCGGATGTGAGCTCGGGTTCGGCGGTAGCGTTGTGCGAGTGGCTCCGAGAGACACAGTGCAGCAGAAGTAGATTCCCCAGCAGCAAAGCCGCCTGGCCGCACAGAAGTAAGTAACTCACCGGGCAACCACCCAGCACCATCTTCCCGGGCCCAGCGGTGGAGACCCGGACCCAACCACAAAGCCGAACCTACACATCCAACCTAAGCAAGTCCGGCCTGGTTAGGCCTTTCCGCGGATCCGGACTCCTCGCCACAAAATAGCCAATGGGCGCGCAGCTCGACGCCCCGCCCAACGCCCACAAGCCAATCAGAGAATGCTGCGCAGGGGGGCGGGGCTGCCCTTCATTTCTGCTCCTCAATTCCGCTTCTGGGTCTCGCTCTCAGCCTTCTTTTCCTCCTAGTGCTTCCTCCAATCAGGTTCTTCTACGCCCAAAGTAGGCGGGCCTAGGAGCAGAGAGGGCAGGGCGTGACAGTCAGTAGGCGGGGCAGCGAGTGTGAAGGGGCGGGCAGATTAGTGAGGATTTTAGCTGCCGGGACCGAAATCCCTTCTCCCGCCGGCGACTGGATTTTTCTCTACGTCAGCGTAGGGAGCGCGATGTCGGGAGCGAGCTCGGACAAGAGCCGAGTTGCGTCAGTGCCGAGCGCGTGTTCGTCCCGGGCGCGCGCATCCCGGCCAGCTCTGGGGCCCCGACAAGGCTGGGAAATGATGGAGCAGGCGGAGGCAGAGGAGACCCAGTGTTGAGTGGAACCTGCGGAATCTGCCGCGATGGTATCGGGCGCAGGCTCGCCCTTTCGGGTCCTCCGGCTCCAGTGGCTGCTGTTGTTTGACTTGGTGGGCCCAGTTCTCGGTGGGGCTCGGCCAGGTGGGTGTCCGCCCCGCAGGGACCTCTGAGATTTGTTTTCTAGGGTTGGGACGCTCGGAGTTACCCTGTGGTGCCTGGGAGCGGAGGGGCCTGGCTGGGGACTGGACCCGGGGTCGGGAGGCGGAGCCGCTCCAGCTGTGTGTGGAGAGTGCTCGGACCCGAAGCTCGGGGTCTGGCGCCCCAAACCCTTCTTGGCAGTGTTCTGGCTGGTCCCTTTTCCTCCGTCTCTGGCTTGGCAGAGCCTTTTGCTATGCGCCCCACCCCCATCTCGCTCATAACTGGGTCCCCCAGACCCTCTTGGGACTTCTCTGGGACCGACTCTGACCTCCGGGAGTCGGCTGAAAAGCCTTGGAGTCTGAGTGCACGCCGAGGGTGTGTTCTTGTTTAAACTGCTTTGAGAAATGGAGCTTGGTTTTGCTTGTGAGTTAATGTCACTTGGAAAGAGACCGGGAGATGGAAGTTTCGCTCTAGGTTATCATAATTTGAAATTTTGACGTTCATTTTAAGAGCGGAGTTTCTACTATGTCCACCGAACTAGATTTAGTGATGGAATAAAGGGGGGTTGCTCATTTGTCTTGGGCCGTTTTGTTGTTATAGTAAAGAGTACTTATTTTTGGAAGCGAAGTGCTATGTTTCTATAGCCAAACAGTCATTTATCTGCATTTTTACTGGGTTCGTAATGTCTTAAATCCGTAAAAATAATCCCTGCCCTGCTTAAGCACCGGATTGAGGTAAGAATTAAATCCTTTATGTGAGATTGCTTTTGAATTGTGAAACTTCCCTTGAATATGTAAGGTATTTATCCTGGAGATGCCGAAACGTAGTGATAACAAATTGCTAACACTCTAGCTTCTTTCTGGAAACGGCTTCGTTTGTTTTGGCTCTTGCTTAAATTATTGTTTGCGTGGCTCTTGTTTTCTTTATTAGCCCTTGAGTATGGTGGAGAATGAGAGTTTTTACTGAAGGTTGCCTTGAGAGTTGCTCAAAGGTGATGATGGAAGATTTCAGTGTAGGATTGCTGACCTTCAGGAATCACATTTTTTGTATTTTGTATTTTTTTTTGGCAATTAAGTAAATTTGCCTCCTCGGAATTCTGAAGCTCTAAATACTGAAACTTCATTGAATGGGAAGACACCATATCTTTTCTGGTTAACACTGTTTTTGCTGTGCTTTTCTTTCTTTCTTTTTTTTTTTTTAAGATTTTATTTATTTGACAGAGATCACAAGCAGGCAGAGAGGCAGGCAGAGAGGCAGGCAGAGAGAGAGGAAGGGAAGCAGCCTCCCTGCGGAGCACAGAGCCCGATGCAGGGCTCCATCCCAGGACCCTAGGATCATGACCTGAGCCGAAGGCAGTGGCTTTAACCCATTGAGCCACCCAGGTGCCCCTTGCTGTGCTTTTCATAGATGGTCAACATTTACCAATCTGTAAGGTGAAGTATAGTATATACATTTGGAGTTTTAGTAATCCATGATTGTCTGTGTTTGCAAATATTAATAAGACTAGAGCAGGGAGTCTGTCTGACTCAGGGCTAGATCCCAGGGCACCTGAGCAGAAGTCAGATGCTTAACAGACTGAGTCACCCACATGCCCCTAGAATAGCCTTATGGGTCTTAACCATGGCTTTAACAGTTTATGGCCAATCCTTCATTTAAGCGTGGTCATGCTTTTAAAATTTAGTCTACATTTATGGAGTTCCTGTAAAACACCATGCTTAATGCTTATGGAGGGGCAAAAGGTGACCAAATGGGCTAAAGTCTTTATGGGAGATGTATAAAGCCTTGGGGGAGGTTTATAGTGTAAGTGGTATTTGATGTCATCTACATCAGGGAATGTTCAAGTCAAAAGATATGAAGGCGTTCTAAGGAGAAGAAAGAGTTTTTGTGAGAGTATGGAGGGACTAAAAGAACATGACTTGTTAGGGAATGAAGAGAATGTCTGCATGTGGTCTTCAGGAAAGGGAGGCAAGGAAGAAACTAAGGTAGATTGGTACCCATTGGGACGAGCCTTCTATTCCGTGATAAGAGGTTTGGACTTTACCCTGTAGGAAGTTCTTTGGGCAAGAAGGTTTTCAGATTAGAAAGGACATAACTAGATTTGCGATTAAGGTAACTGGCAAAGCAGGGGAAGACAGAACAGAGGAGGGAGAGACTCGAGGCTGGGAGAGACCAGCTGAGAGGCTTTTGTAATAGTTAGCAATGAGTCAACTCATATTTCTCCAGGGGAATGTTCCTCCAAAATCAGCTGACTAAATTTTTGCAATACAGGATGTTTAAAACATGCACTGAAACATTTTCTGTTAATGGAGAGGAATTTGAGGACTTAGTAAGTGACACCCACACATTAGTTACAGTAGAAGTTGAATAGGTTTTAGTAGGATCTTTACTACCATTTATAACATTGTGTCAGTGAGGAAATGCAGTATAAATTCCAAAGGGCTGACACTTACAGTAAACTTAAAAAAAAAATCCCCAAACTGAGGCTGACAAAGGTAATTTTCTATCATTGTGAAAAAATAACAAGGGGAATTGGGTATGAAACCTTTTCCGATTTTCTCTTTTAAGGTAGTAATTATGATGCAGACCTAGATTTTTTTTTTTTTAAGGCTAGATTCTAAAGACATCGAGTTTTAAAGCTTACTTATGGTGAATCACTATAAAACAAACTACATAGTAAGAGCTTAAGTCCATACTAATTTTGTTTTGGGTGCCAGCAAATTACTTGAATTTGTATCTTTGTGTTTTTGCTATAAAGGAGAATGCAGTCTTTTAAATTTCAAGGTAGTTTTGCTTTTAACTTTTAAGTAAAAAAGAAAATATTTATAATTAATATATATACAAAACAAGTTCTGGGTTCAAGACAATTTTCAAAAAACATTTAAAATTTTATCTCACCAAAGTTGACTTTATATTTGTTTTTTGTTAAGAATCTTTGTTTAGAGGTGCCTGAGTGGCTCTGTGGGTTAAAGCTTCGGTCTTTGCCTCAGTTATCACCCCCAGATCCGGGGCCCCCCCCCCCCCCCCCCCCCCAATAGGGCTCTCTGCTCAGCAGGGAGCCTGTTTCCTCCTCTCTCTGCCCACCTCTCTGCCTGCTTGTGATCTCTGTCTGTCAAATAAATAAATAAAATCTTAAAAAAAAAAGATCCTGGTTTATTGTAGAATTTCCCTGTAGGTGCAAGATCTAAGTAACTGAAAGCTTTTTCTTGGAATATGCACAACCTCAGATATATGACATAGATAATAGCCTCCTGATATTTTTTTCCCTTTGATATGTAGTATATCTCAGAGTCTTGGAGTTATGCTGTCCTTTGAGTCAGTGCTTTAGGGACTGCCTCCTAAGTAGATCTTGGTACCACTTTGAACTGTACAATCTTTTTTGTATATTGGGCGATTATTCTAGTTTATTTCTCATTTTGTGATATTGTTATTTTAGTCAAATAATTTTTCCTGAAGTGATCATGTGTGAGATACTCCTTGAATCAGACCTTTTAAGAATGAATTAGGAAACCGGAGAAGTTCACCTAATGTGGTCAGTTTTTAACTATGCAGTTGTTTCTGTGTTTCTGTTTATCTTAACATAAGAATTAGAGTATTTTAGTTTATAAGAAGGAAACATGATGACGCTGCCAGACATTTGTTATGCTGTAGGACAGTATATAGGAAATGCCTTTTTCCCATCGACACATTTTTCTTTTAATGAGATTTTTCATGGTTTAACTCATTTTAGGAGGTTTCCCCCCTTCCTTTTATAGTATTCCTTAGAACCCTTATGCAAGTAGACCCCTGGAGAGCCTGCTCCATTGGCTTCACTGATAAGTTAGAATTCTTTTTGAGTAGAAGCTCTGATCTCAGCTACCTGAGAGGGGTGGCTAAGCAGTCTATAGCAGAGCCATACAATGAAATAGAGCATTGACGTTAAAATGACAAATGCGTGGACCACATGGATTTCTGGAGAATTGGCATAAAAAGATACTCATCATAAAAATAAAGCTTAATTCTGGTTGTGCATGACAATTAACAAGTAGGAGATCTGTTATGAATGACTGTAAAGCTAAGAAGGCATTTGCTCAGCATGTAGTCATCAAATACTTACTGTACCAGAGCAGGAAACACATGATCCATAAATTATATTGTCCTTATAAGGTATCGTTCTTTGTCTCAAGAAACTGAAATTCCTTGCTAGAGGAACTTAAGTTCTTGAGGGCATTAAATCTTCTAAGTGGTTGATGGTTTTCCCATAGGGGCACTTAAAAACAAATAAGAGCAAAAGCTCTGTTTCTTTTTAAATGTGAAGACGGGTAAATGTTAAAAAAAAAATCACTCAAAAAATGTAAGAAGGTAGGACATAGCAATTGAAATTATAATTATTTTTGAGTATAGTTATTAATATATGATATTTATTTGAGGCTGACCTTGTGAATGGAATGGAAATATGTGGCTCAAAGTAACAGGGTTTTCTGGATTTAATTACAATAATTTCTCTTTTAAAATAATTCAGGCAACAAAATTATTTTATTCATGCTCTATATGGAACTCAGGTTTATCTTCTATATAGAGTGAAAGTATTTAAAGGTGGCTGTTTGTTTACATAATAGGCAGGAAGGAAAGGAGAAAAGCCCATGACTGAGAGCTCACATTTGTTTGTTTTGCAATTAAGTAGAATTCTTTTAACTTGTTTCCCTCTACTACAGTTACTATTATGAAACATATACTTAGACTTTCTTCAAAACACAGTTCATAAAAAGATCTAAGGAGCTAGAGGAATAAAGAAGTGCAACTAACACCCTTCTCTTTCTTTCACTAAGTTGAAGACTCTTTAAGTTTCATGTTTCAGCTCTTATTTTTATCTCCAGCCCATGTTTCCTAGTAATGTGATTTTTGACAGTGTGCTTATTCTGTCAAATTCCAAAGTAACAAATCTGTATCCGCTGCTAGTTGATTGTATTAAGATTTTTATTTTCATTGTGAACTATATATCCTTATAGTTGTTTTCAGCTGGGGGCAGTTTTGCCCCAAGAAGGCATCTGGGGGATATTTTTAGTTGTCACACTGATAGTTCTTCTGGCATCTAGTGGATAGAGGCCATGAATGCTACTAAACATCCTATGTTGCACAAGGCAGCCCCCCACAGCAAAGAATTTTCTGGCCCCAAATGTCAGCAGTGCTGAGGCTGAAAGCTTTGTATAAATAATGTGCATGCACTTCCTTTATAGTAACATGGGAAACATGTAATTTTGGTTCCCATGAGAAGGTAAGGTTGCTACTATTTGGGATTTTAAAAAAAAGGGGAATTTGGGAAAAAATATGTATATTTGTTATGATGTTCTTGGAACTCCTTATGGCACTCAGAAAGATCCTTGGATTTTAAAACCAAGAAGTCAGTATTGGAATAACAGCTTGACATAGAGAAGTTATTTTTGGGTGCTATAATTTTGAGAGTCTTATTAAAAATAAAGGATTAATTATGTTGTTTTTTTCCTAACAAGAATTATGCTTTAAAATGAGAAGGGCAGAAAGAGTGTTGTGTCTTATTTTCCTATACTGGATTGGTATTCTTTGCTAACAACCTCACGGAAAGATCCATAGTTTTATACCTGATACTATAAAGTCATTGAACCTGTTTCAGACTGAAAGCTCTTTAAATATCTGCCTGCCCAATTGTAGTTCTCTTTCCCAAGACATTTCTTTTTCTCTGTGATTTCTTCTGAGTTGAATGAGATGAAAAAAAAAAACACCCCAAAACCCGAGTTGCATATTGTTTAGCTTCAAGTGTTAACAGTTCCCTGAACCTGTTACAATATATGTCATAGCCTGTAAAGATTTACTTAAAAAACTTTCTAGTTTGAAATAACGCTAGGGTCACAGGAAGTTGCAAATAAATGTACACAGTGATTTACTTTTTGTCACACAGAGTGTCTAATTTATTGCCTGCTAAAAGAATTTTATTCCTGCCAACTATTTGCACCACTGAGACAGAACAGGAACTTGCAGAAAAACTCTGGCCCCCTCAGAGCACCAGGGGCAATAACCCATTTCTCTAGTCCAGCTTGCAGGTGGCTGTATGTGATCAGGAAACCAGAAGCCACAATCTGGAAACAAGCAACAGGACCCAATTTACAACAGGTGTGCTCCTACAAAAACCAGACCAGACCAGTCAGAGCCAAATGGATCCCAGCTCTGACTTTTTGCCGACTTTTCTCCCCAATATAATGCTAATAAATATTATGCCCAGAGGTGGAAACTTAACATGCAAATGAAACATACCATGTATGAAGCATGGTTGGTCAACTGGGGCCCAGCTTCCTCTATTTCCCCACTGCTGCGTGCTTAGATGTCACTCCTTCCCTACCTCAGCTGCTTTTAAAAACTTTTCCTGGGCGTTGTTCACTGAGCTAGCCCAAGGACACTTTGCTTTGTGCTATCTGCCTTTTGCTCTAGCAGAAGCCCCTGATAAAAGTCTTGCTTGAAAATTCCTGCTTGGCTTCTTATCAGTTTTCATTGCCCAGAGCGCCTGAGTCTGGTTCTGTAACATCACTACATTTCTAGTAGTTGAACAGATTATCATGATCCAGAGTGAAATTAAGGTAATATTGAAACTTGTATTTTTAGCAATTTGAAAACAACAAAGGTCATTGAAAGATTTCTTCTGGGTGGGGCAGTAGTCCTGTACCTCCGTTGATGTAGGATTAAGGATATTTTATCTTGTGATCTGAAGCCTTCATTTGTGAAGTCCATGGTGATTTCTTTTGACATGGTTGCCCATTAACAATTCCAAATATCTGAATGATACTTTATTATAGTATGTCATAAATATGCCTTGGATTAGCTTATGGTCACTTTTGTGAATACTGGAGCCCATTTCTGGTGTTTCCATGTAATGACTTGAAGCCATCTTAGATAGCATAATATGCCATAGTATAAAGGCATAAGGGGTTTGAAGTTGGGTAAAGAGTTGGAAAACTGTTAGTATGATATGTATTGTATTAGATAGGATACAGTTTGTTTTCCTGTTGTATCTTTTAAAATACCAAGCAAGACAAGATTGTAGACTTTTTTTTTTTTTTTTAAAGATTTTGTTTATTTGACAAAGAGAGACAAGGAGAGAGGGAACACAAACAGGGGGAGCGGGAGAGGGAGAAGCAGGCTTCCCGCTGAGTAGGGAGCCATCCCAGGTGCTGGGATCAAGACCCGAGCCGAAGGCAGCTGCTCAAAGACTGAGCCACCCAGGTGCTCCAGGATAGACATTTTTATATACAGTGATATCTTGGAGAAAGTTAGCTGTAAATGCTTCATTTTAATCTGTATTTGAGAAATCTGAGAGGTGTAAAAATGAGTGAATGAGCACCCAGTTTGGATCCAAAGGAAGAGAATGGGAGTAGGGAGACCAGGTAAGAAGGAACGGTCTTGTAGGTGTGAGGCTGATAAAAAGGAAGGAGCTTTGGGAGATGCTAGATAATCAGTACTTTAAATGGATTGTGCCTTTTTATTGAACAAATACTCTTTTTCCCCCCTTATAATTTTGAAAGTAATACAGGGATTACGAATTACTCCTTGTAATTCGTACAAGGAGTAAAGACAAATTCAAACCATACAGACATGGAGGGATGTAGGATTCACGTCCTTATCTCAGAGCTCCATATCTCTGTGTGTCTGTATATATCTAAACCACATTCATGAGGAGGCTTAAGACTAGCATACACAAACAGAAAGACTGAGGGAAGAACAGACACATTTTTCTCTCATTGGATCTAGTCCATTTTGACAACTCCTTCAAACAAGTTTGGTACATTTACTTATGATATTTACATGTTTACGTATGACATTTTGTAATCTCATATATATACAATATGATACAATGTTTCATAAATGCTATACTGCAGAGTTGATTAAAATGAAGTCTCTCCCTTCATCCCACTCCCTATAGGTAACTACTTTATGTAATTATTTTCTCGGGGTGCCTGGGTGGCTCAGTGGGTTAAGCTTCTGCCTTCCGCTCAGGTCATGATCTCAGGGTCCTGGGATCGAGCCCCACATCGGGCTCTCTGCTTGGCTGGGAGCCTGCTTCTCCCTTTCTCTCTTCCTGCCTCTCTGCCTACTTGTGATCTCTCTCTGTGTCAAATAAATAAATAAAATCTTAAAAAATATACAATTATTTTATCATAGAAAATTTTAAACATACATAACAGCAGAGAGAATAATGAACTCACACGTACCCATTACCCAACTTCAATATAATTTCGTAGGTATCTCTTCCCTCAAACACATACTATTTTGATACAAATCCTAGTTGTGTCTGTGTAAGACATAAGGACTTTAAAAAGAAACCTTATCCACAATATGGTTATTACACATAAAAAATTAACAGTAATTTTCAGGATCAAGAATTCTCTGATTGTTTCAGAATTTGTTTTTTTCCATTGATTTGTTGAATTAGGATCCAAAGAGGTCCATACATTTATAAGGCTCTTTAATTTATGGAAGTCCTTTCTTCCTCCCACCCTCTCTTGGGCATTTATTTGTGAGAGAAATTACATTTAATTAAATTATTGTAATATACAGACATATAGAGAGATGGAATTTTCTTTCCTGGTCCTTAAATGGTGACCATCTACTTCATCAAGTTCACTGAAAAAAATTGACAGGTCATCAGCAAAGATCCTGGAAGAAGATAATTGTGTTGGGTGTATTGAGAGTATCTGGTGTATCAGACCCCAACAAGAGGTGTCTTACTAAGGGATTTCCTTGGGCAATTTTGATTATATTCCATTTTTGCTCTAGTGATGACTTTAGAACCCAAGTTCCACTTAGTTATGATTCCATGGCACGGTAAACTGAACAGGATTGGAATTAAGAGTAAGCCTGCATGATTGTTTTGAGTTCTTCACTGTTAATAAATTTTATCAGAAGTGATTTTTGTTTTTAGGACACATTAATGGCAGTAATGTAATTTGAGAGAATTGCTACATCGTTAAGTGTATATTTATTAGAGTTAACCGATCAGGCATTGAAAGTAACTTTTCTAATTGTCCTTGTTTGTTTCATAAGTATTCCAATACCATATCAGGGTGATATGATATGATTATGATATGGGATGAAGGGAGAGACTTCATTTTACTCAACTCTGCAGTATAGCACTTATGAAACATTATATCATATTAATGTCATAGGTAAATATATAAATATCATAAGTAAATGTACCAAGGAAGGAGTTGTTACAATGGACTAGATCCACCGAGAGAAAAATGTGTCTGTTCTTCCTTAGTCTTTCTGTTTGTGTATGTTAGTCATTCATGTTGGGTGAGGGTGAGAAATGGGAGATGAGTGAATGGTGCTAGGCTCCAGATGCCTTCCCTCCACTTCCTTCCCTCCACTTCCTCTCCAAAGCACTTTTTTTTTTCTTGTGTGTATACCTAGAGATTTATTTTAAGGAAAAGGGTTAATAAGGTTTAGCAAAAAATTGTTTGAAAATGATTGCTGTGTATACACTGTGAGGACTTAACATCTTTTTAAGGGAATATTTTTCCCCTCATA
>RCUC01109189.1:0-30806 GCA_003697995.1 Taxidea taxus jeffersonii
GCATTCAATGTGCCCCAGGCTCGTCCTCTTTCACTAAGAAGTTAGTTTAACAAAGTTGCAAGATACGGTCAACCCACAAAATCCATTGCCTATCTTGGTTCTAGCAATAATCCATTAGAAAATGAAATATTTGAAAACGCAATTTACAACGTATGACTTGTTCACCAACACCAGCACCTCCCTTCAACATGTCTTAGGACAATTTATTCATCAAAAATTTGAAGTACTTGGGGCGCCTGGGTGGCTCAGTGGGTTAAAGCCTCTGCCTTCGGCTCAGGTCATGATCCCAGCGTCCTGGGATCGAGCCCCACATTGGGCTTCCTGCGTAGTGGGGAACCTGCTTCTCCCTCTGCCTCTGCTGCTTTCCCTGCTTGGGCTCTCTCGCTCTCTCTCAAGTAAATAAATAGAAACTTCAAACATATGATGTACTTAGGGATAAAGTTAACAAGATATATGTCAGACCTGCACCCTAAAAACCGCACAGCATTGCAGAGGATGGAAAGATCACCTGTCCTGCTGGATTGCAAGACTCAATATTGTTTGAATACCAGTTCAACTCAGATTGAGCTTAGGGTTAATGCAATCCCAATCAAAAACCCAACAGGCTTTCCGTAAAAATTTATAAGGTGATTCTAAAATTTACATGGAAATATAAATGTCCTGGAATAGCAAAAACAATTTTGAAAAAGAAGAAGAAATTGGGAAAACGTACACTCCCCGATAATAGGACTTACTATAAAGCTATGGTGATCCAGACAGGGCACTACTTGGTGGAAGGGTAGACAAATCTCAGTGGGACAGAATAAGAAATCCAGAAAACAATTCAATGGGGAAAGGACAATCTACTGAGTAAAGTGCCAGAACAGTTGGATATCTATATGGAAATGACTCGTCCTTACACTGCACACAAAACTGAACTTGAAATGACTCATAGATCTAAACATAAAAGCTAACACAATAAAGCTTCTAGAGGGAAACAGGAAAAAAATCTTCACAACCTTTGGCTAGCAAAGATTTCTTAGGGAGCCCAAAGCATGAACCAATAAAAAATTGATGAATCGAACTTCAAGGAAATTTTCAGTTTCTGCCTCAGAGAACTTTGTTAAGAAAATAAAAAGGCAAACCACAGGCTAGGAAAAAAATATTTGCAATACATGTATGTGTCAAGAGACTCGTATCCACAATATACAAGGGACTCTTAAAACTCAATATGAAGACACGATTTTTCAGAATGAGGCAAAAGAGTCCAACAGACTTTTCTCAAAAAAGAGATGCAAATGGTCAATAAGTGCAAGAACAGAGGCTCAGTGTTACTAGTTTCGGGGCAGATTCAGATTAAAAGCCCAGTGAGACACCAGGCCACACCGTTAGGATGGTTAAAATGGAAAAGACCGACAATCTCAAGTGTCGACAAGGAGGAGATGCAGAAGGAACAGCCACTGTGGAAGACTGCCCGGCAGTTTCTGACAAGGTCAAACACACACTTACTGGTAATCCCACCCCTAGGCATTTTTTACCCAAGAGAAATGGAAACATATGTCCACACAAAAATGTGTACTTTAAGGAGCAGTCTCCTTCATAGCCGAAACATGGATCAGTCTCACAGATATGACGCTGAGCAAAATGAACCAGACGTAAATGACTGCATAAAGTACGACTACATTTATACAAAATTCCAGAAAGAGTAAAAACCAAACTGTAGTGACAGAAAGTATGAACAGTCCCCTGGGTCTGGATGCTGAGGGGGAGGGAAGGGTGTTGCCTATAAAGCTTGGGGAGTGCTAAAAATGACTGCAGTGGTAGTTACACGGACATAAATGCTTGTCGAAACCCACACACTTAAGATAGATGCACGTCACTGGGGTGCCCAGTCGGTTAAGCGTCTGCCTTCTGCTCAAGTCATGAGCCTGGAGTCCCCTGATTGAGCCCCGCACTGGGCTTCCCCATCGGGCTTCCTGCTCAGTGAGGAGTTTGCTTCTCCCTCTACCCAGCACCCCACTCATGCTCTTTCTCACTCTCACTCTCTCAAATAAATAAATTTTAAAAAAGGACGCCTGGGTGGTGGTTCAGTCTGTTAAGCATCTGATTTCAGGTCGGGTCATGATCTGGGAGTCCTGGGATCAAGAGCCCCTCATGGGCTCCCTGCTCAGTGAAGAGCCTTCTTCTCCCTCCCCCTCTGCCCCTCCACCTCTGCTCGTGCTCTTTCTCTCTGTCTCTCTCAAATAGATAAATAAAATCTTAAAAAAAAATAAGATGCACATCATCATAACAAATTATTATCTCCTAAAGCTTATTCTATAAAATCCTATATTCTTCCTGTTCCTTGCTAAGAAGCCTATCTGATGCTCACATTCAGCAACTCTGAAGTGAGAATTTGGAAAAACTCACTTGACTGGGTTGTAAAATGAGAAGAAGATAAGATGTGTGGAAAGGCCTTGAAAATGGTAACACAAAATGCAAATGTTAATTACAGTTCCTTTTTACAAATGAGAAACCATGAGAGTGTAGCCTGTCATCAGGAATAGCGTTACCTGGAAGATTCGGTAAGTGAATCATCCAGGACATGTTCAAAGGAGGAGCCCGTGTCCTGGAGAAGGTGGGATTGGAGAGTCAGCAAGTCTGGAGGGGGTGGAGGGGGCTGTCGGCTGGGCTGGGGGGAGGGAGGATGAGGGGGAAGGAGAGCTCATGCCCCTCAGGAAAGCAGGAGGGCGTGGAAGCAGCTGGTGCCTCCCCCAGACCCTTGACCTGGAAAGACATGCTCTGAGCATGCTAAGGGCAGCCACATCCCTGGAAGAGCTTGGGAGGTCACACCCCCCGCCAGGGCCACTGGGCCCAGGGATGCTCTGCTTCTTAGTCCAACTGTAGGACAGCTCCGTGGTGCCCCCCACACTCCAGGCTCCCGGGATCAGGTTGACGCTGGGAGACCAGGGCAAACACATGGTCTCCTCCCTGCTTCCTGTGCCCCCCACTCCTGAGAGCCCTCCCTCAATGAGCCACCCGCTCAGGAAGCCCCACCTGAAAGATTCCACTTCTGGGGAATCTGACCTAAGACACCAGGAAATAACACTTGGAAGGGCAGGGAAAGATGCAAGAGAAAGCAGAAGTCTATGAGAAAGCAAGGGATGGGGCCGCTCTTGGCCTCAGAGCTGGGGCGGCTCCTCTGGAGAAGCCCTGAATCCACCGTGTCTGTCCTTGGCTCTCAGACCATCCATACCCTCGTTCCTGAGGGATAAAGCCTATCATCCTTGGCTCGGCCTTCAGGGCTTCTACTCTCTCCTTCCCGACACAGGCTGCCAGATCTTCACGTGCCTGAATGTCAGTCACCTCCCCTGCTCAAACCCATGGGACCCTGGAAGATCGTTAGGTCTCTGAGTGTTCCCTGGGCCCTCCCTGATGACCCCATGGGGTCTCACATTGCCTCCTCCCCCTCCATCACAGCCACACCCCCAGCCAGGCCATGAGCCCTATGAGGGCGGGCTGGCCAAGAAGGGGTTTCACAACTCATCAATCTCAGAATCCAAAAAGCTCAGAGTGGGGAGGCATTTATAAAAAGGATTTCTTTGGAGAAACTGGAAGTCCCACCTCCCGCCAACTGTAATGAGGGAGGGGAAGGAGAAGGAATGTCTGCCTCCCACCTCAAGACTGGAGAGTCTGGGGCTTCCACAGAGCTTGATGGGGGTGGACCCTGCTGTTGGGGACACACAGTGAGGACGAGACCATGGTGCTCCCCTGGCCCACTGACAAATGTGGTCCAGCCTGCCTCCCAGAGTTGGTCCAGGCAGAGGAGGACGAAGGCTACGCATGTGGACATGCTGGAATCCCACCGGGCAGTGGGAACGGCACATAGCCCTCACAGAGGTGGGTTTCAGGGGGGCTACTTAAGTCCTAGGACCTGAGAAGGGAGTCAGCGTACAGGGCACTAGAGGATACCACCTCCCCCAGAGCACACAGACCTCTGCCCCAGAGAGTCTCTGTCACCCATATCAGCCCAGGAGACAAAGTGGCTTTTCAATCCCAGCAGATCCCAGAGCACACACAGAGCTCTTGGGACCAGACAGTTGTGCTAGGCCTTTCCTGCCTCCAGGCCGCTCCCTGGCCCACCCCCAGTTGCAGAGAGGAGAGGACAAGGACACAGCTCAGACCTCTTTGCTGCTGCCCACCATTAGCCTGTCGTCATGACATGTCTTGGCTGGGAGCAAAAAAGGACCAGTACGGGGACTGGAAATCTTGAATTTCCAAACTGAGACCTTGCTTTAGACTTACAGCGACTATGAGACATTCCTCCCCCATGAGTGATTGCAAAAGTCATGGAATCACCCAAATTTTCCTCTCCCACTACACTGGGCCGAACAGGATCCCCCAGAATCCATGTCCACCCAGAACCTCAGAATGTGACTTTATTTGGAAATAGGGTCTTTACAGCTGAAATCAAGTTAAGATGAGTTAAAAAGGTTGGGACATAAATCCACCGAGTGGTGCCCTTATAAGGAGGTTGTGGGGTGGCGCCTGGGTGGCTCAGTGGGTTAAGGCCTCTGCCTTCAGCTCAGGTCATGAACTCAGGGTCCTGGGATCGAGCCCTGCATGGGGCTCTCTGCTCAGCGGGGAGCCTGCTTCCCCCCTTCTCTCTGCCTGCCTCTCTGCCTACTTGTGATCTCTCTCTCTCTCAAATAAATAAATAAAATCTTAAAAAAAAAAAGGAGGTGGGGGAGAAGGGAGGAATTGGGTCACAGACACACAGAGGGAAGGGAGGTGAGGACACAGAGACACGGGAAAGAAGGCTACATGCTGACGGAGGCAGAAATGGGAGAAATGGGTCTATAAGCCAAGTGACGCCAAGATCTCCTGCAGTCTGGAAGCTGGAAGGGGCTGGGGAGATGCTTCCCTAGAGCCTTGGGAGGGAGTGCGGTCCTGCCGGCCTCCCGCTTTCAGACTTCAGCCTCCAGACCTTCGAGGGTAGAAATGACTGTCATTATGAGCCCCCAGTTTGGGGCACTGTTATAGCAGCCCTTGGGAACCAACATACTCACCATCTAAAGTTAGTGTCCCGCTGTCTCCTTTTGCAGCCCAGCCAACAGCAGGTGCCCTGTGGCACCCTCCAAGGACTCGCTGGGCCCCCTCGATAGAGGAGAGCCCAAGTGCGGCTGCCTTTTCCATGATTAGGTGGCTACTGGCCATACCGTCACCGAATCCATCCATGCCAACCCCATCCCTCCCAGGTGCCCACCTGGAGAATTCGGAGACCATGTTGCCAAGCCCCATTCCTCTCCGAGGGGCTGGACCCAGAAGTCCCATGTCACTCTCCGCATTCAGATCCAGTTCGTGGATGGGTATAAATCTACTCTATGGGGGCATAAACAAGAGCCCTTGAATCTGATTAAAATCCCACCAACCCCAAAGCTGCTCCTGGGAAGCAGTGTCCTCCACCTCGTTCCTAAGACCACATTCCCCTTCTCATCTCAGTGGTAAGCATGTCTCTGGCTTCTCTTTGCTCATTCATTTGTGCTGGGCTCCCAGGTGCTTTCAACTCCAGATCTAGTTTACTGGAGGGAATCAGCCCGCTGGGGGACTCTTCCAAATACCCAGGTGGACCCGGATTTTCCCAGGCGACACTTCATTGGCTCACGGATGCCAATGATCACCAGATAATGCCCAGAGCAGGAAAGCATCGTGGGCAGCCTGGCTCATTAGGGGCCTGGGTGTGGCCTCTTGTCAGCTCTGGGTACCAATTGCCTCCAGGTCAGAGGTGTGCCTTCCGATCAAATTAGTGCCCAGAGCAGATGAAAATGAATTTGAATTTTACAGCTAAAGGAGAAGGTCCTACTTTTTCTATTTCAGAATGTACTTTCTTGTTTATTTTATTTTTATTCCTAATGTTAATAATGCCTTTCGTACAGCTTACGAACAGCTCTCCAAGAGTGCAGGGCCATCCTCGTTTTGTAGGTGAGATCCATGCTGCTAATGGCTGGGAAATTTCCCAAAACCCCTGGGCTCTCATCTCTAAGTCAAAGCTCTCCCCGCTTTATTGTTTCCTCCAGAAGCTAATGAATGGAAATTTGGAGTGAAGGAAACTCAAGAGCCCATTTAATGGAATTACTTTGGGAAACGGGTCAGAATCTATGAACCAGAAGATTCCTTGCACGGAAGGCTAGTAAAAAATCCAAGGAGAATTTCTCTGCCTCCCAAAGGAGTGGGACTCTGGGAGAGACTCCCTTGGTGACGTTGGTCCCTTCTCTGGAAGTGAATTAACAGAAATACAGCCTGTGTTCATGGCTTGCCCACTCCTGGAAGATTCTTGGTGTGGACTGCAGAGGAAGGCCGCATCTACATCCAGTGCCCCTCCCCAGCCCCACCCCCCACCCCCCTGACAGAGTCCTGACTCCCTGGAGAGGTAGAGACTGGAGAAATCTGGAGACCCCAGTTCTACTGTTCACTCACTGTCACAGGCTGAATTGTGTCCCCCAAAGTCACATGTTGAAGCCCTAACCCCCATCCCTCAGGATGTAACTGACTATATTTGGACACCTTTGAGGAGGTGACAAAGTTACAATGAGACCATCAGAGTGGTCCCCAATCCAGTCTGAACTCTTGATTTCGGCTCAGGTCAAGGTCTCAGGGTCATGGGATGGAGCCCATGTCCTGGGCATGAAGCCTGCTTAGGATTCTCTCTCTCCCTCTCCCTCTGCCCTTCCCCACCCTGCTCGTACACTCTCGCTCTCTTAAAACAATGACAAAAATAAAAACAACAAAAATTGAAAGTAAAGCCACACACAAACACACAGAAGATTTTATTTAATGTATGTTAGAATCAGTTTTGACTGCATATAAAAACTCAAAAAAAAACAAAAACAGTGGCTTAAATAAAATAACAGTACATTTGTCTCACACACAAAAAGATGCAGATGAAGGTCAGCCAGAAATGGTACAACAGTCCCATTGTCAATAGGGACCCCACATTTTTCCTTCTTTCTGTTCCACTATTCCAGTGCTTGGTGTCATTTTCAAGTCAACCTCACATTCCAAAATGGCTGCCAGAGTTCCAACCCCAATCAGCATTCCAGGCAGCAGAAAGCGGGGAGAGGGACAGAACAAAAGTGCATCCTCCCTACTGGATTGATACCCTGCAAGCAGCCCTTCTGTCCTGCCAACATCTCACGTGCCACCCCATGCTGCAAGAGAGGCTGTTTAATGTAGTTTTAGCCAGGTGCATTTTCACCACAAAGACCGTTTGGCTCTTTTACTTAGAGGGAATGGGAAAGTTAGTACTGGATGACAACTAGTAACTTCTGCCACAGTAGACAAATACTAACAACAAAAGCTGGCCTTGAAAATATTAAAATAAGAATTTATGGCAGAAAGCATTATTAGGCATACATAAATAAATATACAACATAATGATAAAGTATACTATCATCCAAATCATGAATTTGCATGTACCTGACAATATAACTTCAATATGCACAAAGCTAAGACGGACTCATTTATAATGAGGAATGGAAGAGCCACAGGCATGGAGGAAGGACTTTGATACTCATCTATCAGAAACTAATAGATCAGGCAGATAAAAAAAATGTAATAATTTATAATGTCTGAGCAACATAATTCACAAGCCTAATCTACTTTATATATTTGGATGCAACACATAGACGATATTCATTATTTTCAAGCACACACTGAACATATGTAAAAATTGACCATTTGTGAGGTCACAGAGGTAGGTCTTAAGAAATACCGAAAAATCTGTATCTTATAGGCTACAATCTATGCACAATGCAGTTAAACTGGAAAATAACACTTAAAAAATTTGTTTTTAACCCCACTCATTTAGAAATAAGAAATAAACCTTGGATAAATCAAGATTATAAAGGAACCTACAGGGGTGCCTGGGTGGCTCAGTGGGTTAAGCCTCTGCCTTCTGCTCAGGTCATGACCTCAGGGCCCTGGGATCAAGCCCTGAGTCAGGCTCTCTGCTCAGTGGAGAGCCTGCTTCCCCCTCTCTCTCTCTGCCTGCCTCTCTGCCTACTTGTGATCTCTCTGTCAAATAAATAAAATCTTTTAAAAAAAGGAACCTACAAATACATGACCAAGTATTGAGAATTAGGTGTTGACAGAGGTACTGCTTTTCCAAAATTTGTGGGATGCAGGTAAAGTGCACAGCTACTTAGTTCTAAATGTATACACCCTTAATGGTGATATATTTTTTTAAAGATTTTATTTATTTATTTGACAGACAGAGATCACAAGTAGGCAGAGAGGCAGGCAGAGAGAGGAAGAGAAGCAGGCTCCCCGCTGAGCAGAGAGCCCGACGTGGGGCTCCATCCTAGGACCCTGGGATCATAACCTGAGCTGAAGGCAGAGGCTTTAACCCACTGAGCCACCCAGGCGTCCCACAGTGATATATTTTTTGAAAACAATGACTGAAACAGTCAACTAGGGAAGCTAGAGAAATATTAAAGAAAAAAACAAAGAAAGTAGAAGGAATGAAATAAAAATGGTAAAATAAAACCTAATGAAATACGAAATTTAAATACTAGCGATAATTAGTGTCAGGTGAGACTGTGCATTCCCTGCCTCTGAGGCTTCCTTCCAAGGGAAGGAGGAACTGGTCACGCCTCTGTGCTCTCACTCCCCCACCTTACACCTCCTAGGGGACAGGAGCAGCTCCCCGGTTGGACGCAGAAGCTAAGCCTGTATGAACCCACCTCTTCTCATCTCTCAATCTCTCTTTCCCTTCTGTCCCCACTCAAGCCAAGAATGTGTTCACTATAGTTCTTGGCCACAGACTAAGTGGAACATAAAAGCCTGTCTCCGTGGGACAAAGTGTGGGTGGCCCTTTCTCAACCCTGTAAATAGGTGGGCATATGAGTCCGTCTCACTCCAGGGTTCGGTCCTGGAAGGGCCTTTGCCCTCATCTATAAGTTTCATTCCCCTGTATTGATGTTATCAATAATAAGGATGATAATTTGGTGCTTCCCTTTCTGTCTTATTCTCAAATGATCTATAAATTCCATAAGACAGATAATAGGTATTGGATTTCCTAAAGCCTCCCACAATCAATGGCACCAAAAACTGATTCCTTTAAAAGACCAATAAAATAAACTCTGTGTGAAAATCCAATCAACTCAAAGGGTCAAGTCATAAGCATGAAGAAGAAAGCAGAGATCATAACAATTATTATAATAGGGATGTTTTAAAATAATATAAAGACAGTCCCCCACTTATTTAGGAAGATATTATAGCTGACATGCCAGGTGGACAAAGATTGCACAAGAAAGGAAATTTATAAACTGATTTCACTGTTTGACATACATGTAAAAATCCTAAGTAAAATATAAGCAAAACAAATTCATAATGTGCTTTTTTGAAGTTGAGCTTAATTCATTAATAATTAACCTAGGCCTGTAATGGTCAATTTTTGAAAAATATTTAGATAGAATTTCCCACATTAACAGAGTAAAGAAGAGATGACATCACCATCTCAGGAGATGCAGAAAAACATGTAATAAAATTCAACAGTTATTCATGATGCAAACGAAAAATAGAAAGAAATGCCTTTAGTGTGATCAAAGAAATCTAAAAACTCATAGCGTTAGCAGATTATTACACTTTAATGTGAAAACATTAAAAGCATGGCCATTAAAATTCAGGAATAAAATAAGGATACCAGCAAGATAGCACATTGTGCTAGAGATCCTAGCCAATTCAATAGGATAAGATAAAGAAATAAGCAGTACAATAATAGGGAATAAAGAGCCAAAACATTGCGGTTCTTTTTTTTTTTTTAAGATTATTTATTTATTTATTTATTTGACAGACAGAGATCACAAGTAAGCAGAGAGGCAGGCAGAGAGAGAGAAAGGAGGAAGCAGACTCCCCGCCGAGCAGAGAGCCCAATGTGGGGCTAGATCCCAACACCCTAAGATCATGACCTGAGCCGAAGACAGAGGCTTTAACCCACTGAGCCACCCAGGTGCCCCAACACTGTGGTTCTTTATTGATGATATGATTGTCTACATAGAAAACCCAAGAGCTTCTACAAACTTTGAAAAGTAATAGAAGGGTTGCTAGATAAAGAGCAACATAAAAGATCAATAATATTCCATGCCTGGCAATAACCAGTCAGAAAATGTAAGATCAGAAGGCACTGCTTACAAAAGCAGTAAAAACCACTAGGAATTGAGATTAAAAGAGAGAAAGTGATGCGTAAGTTCTTTACAGAGGAAATTGCAAAATATTACTACAGAACACAGGAGACATGAGCAGATAAAAATATATAGCATGTTGGTGAATAGAAAGGCTCAGAATCATAAACATAACAATTCTCCCCTAGATTAAGCTAAAAAGTTAATACAATTCCAATCAAATTCTGAATGGGCCTTTTCAGGGAACCTGACAATATAATCCCAAGATGTATTTGGGATAGTAAAGGCTCAAGGATAACCAAAACTATTTAGAAGGAGAACAATAAATAGAGGTAAGGGGAGGGATTTGTCCCTACCAGGCAGCAAGACTTAAAAGACTATGATAATTAAAGGGTCCCTTGGGTGGCTCAGCCAGTTAGGCGTCCGACTCTTGATTTCTATTCAGGTCGTGAAATCAAGCCCCATGTCGGGCTCTGTACTTGGTGGGGAGTCTGCTTGAGATTCTCTCTCTCCATCTCCCTCTGCCCCTCCCCCACTCCCATGCACTTGCACTCTTTCTCTCTTCTAAATAATAAATAAATCTTTTTTAAAAAACCAACATAAAAAAATAAAAATAAAAAACCAACATGATCGTAATACAGAGATATACAAATACACCCAGAATGTGAACCCAGAAATTTGATATAATAAAGTCAATAAGAAAATGGAGGGACTATTTAATAAACTGTACTAGACCAACTTGTTGGCCATGAAACAAATGAGGGTCCCAGCCTCACACTGTAGTGAACACGGGTGCCCTGCCACATTCCCTGCACACTCCTTTTTTTTTTTTTTTAAGATTTTATTTATTTATTTGTCAGAGAGAGGGGGAGAGAGAGCATAAGCAGGGGAGCAGCAGGCAGAGGGAGAGGCAGGCTCCCCGCTGAACAAGGAGCCCCATGTGGGACTCGATCCCAAGACCCTGGGATCATGACCTGAGCCAAAGGCAGATGCCCAGCCAACTGAGACCCCCAGGTGTCACCCCTAGACATTCCTGATGCAGATCTAGAAAGGGGTCCACCTGCAAGCACCTCTGAGACCCACGGGCTTCTACTCACCCTGCAAGAACAGTGGGCTGGAAGGGCAAGCTGAGTTAATATTCCAGGAATGGCACTTAGGGGATGCTCAACAGAGTGGAAGGATGACCACCACCACTTTCTTGCCCCTGAGCAAGATAACTGTCAAGTGTGTTCTACACTGTCTCCCCGAGGTCCCCAGTGAGACTGAGTCTCAGTTGTCCTCCATGGTACATGGTCAATACCACGCACTTCCTTGCCCTTCCCCCTCTCCCCACTGGCACCCAAGTCTAAGTCTCAAATCAGCTCCTCGAGGAACCTAACCTAAGACAACATCATACCAAAAAAAGAGACGAGGTCCACAGGGGTCTCAACTATGAAAAGATGAAAAGCAAAGTTTTAAAACATTTATAAGAAGAAAATGTAGGAGAATCTGTTTATGATCTCTGCATAGGGGAAGCATTTCTTAAACAAGATGCGAAAAGCACGTCCTAAAAGGAAAGATTGATAAATGGGATGACAGCAGAATGCGGTGTTTCCGTTCAACAAAAGACTCCACAAAGTGGAAAACCAACTACAGATTAGGAAAAGATATTCGAACAGCACTAAAAGATCATGACCAGAATACGTATGAACATTTTGGAATAAAATAAGACAAAATGAGAAAATGAACTAAGGAAGAAATTGGAAATCTACAAAAAAAAAATTAAAAGAAATTGGGAATCTACAAAATAAAATATGCAAATGAACAAGAAACATAAAAATATGTCTTACTGCAATAATGCTTAAGGAAATACAAGGGAAAGCAATGAGATCATCATATTTAATCTACCAGATCGGTACCATTTCAGAAGACGGTAACGGCATGGGTGAAGGGTGTGCTCAAACGCCTGCAGCAAGCAGGCGTCAGAACCTCTTGGGAGAACAATTTGGTGACATCCAAAAACCTACGAAATGCTTATACCCTATGACCCAGCCATCCCTTTAGAAATGTATCCTACAGAAGTAATAGCACGAGTGTATCAAAAATATGTTAAAGGGTACATTTTTCTGCATTGCTAGTTAATAGAAAAATCACAAAGGAAACCTAAATGTCTCTCCATAAGGAATTTTTTTAAAAAGATTATTTATTTATTTATTTATTTGACAGACAGAGATCACAAGTAGGCAGAGAGGCAGGCAGAGAGAGAGGAGGAAGCAGGCTCCCCGCTGAGCAGAGAGCCCGATGTGGGGCTCGATCCCAGGACCCTGAGATCATGACCCAAGCTGAAGGCAGAGGCTTTAACCCACTGAGCCACCCAGGTGCCCCTCCATAAGGAATTTTAAAATAAACGAAAATCTTCAACTCAGTCATTACAGGTTAAGGGGTGAAGTGTGCTGTATCCCTACAATGCAATATTATTCAGCCTTAAAAAACAGAAAGGACAGTCTGACACATTGGTGAACCTGAAAGATGTTGTGCCCAATGAAATAGTCCCATCATGGCGGGATGAATACTGTCTGAGTCCTTGTGCAGGGGGTCCCTAGAGTCTCCAGGTGCATAGAGACACGAAGTAAGATGCTGGCTGCCAGGGTCTGAGGGTAAGAGGGAATGGGAGTTCGTGTTTCATGGGGACAGAATCTCAGTACGGGACAATGAGAATGTTCTGGAGGTGGGTTGTGATGACAGTTGTCTAAGAACATGATGTACGGGGTACACTCAAGGGTACACTTAAAATGTTAAGACTGTGCATTTATGTTCCAAGTGTAAATAGGTATGTTGTTGTGCGGAGAAGAAAGGATGCTCTGAGCCACCTGGTCACTGCCGAGGTCCATACCTTGCTGGCCAGAAGGTGACCTGGACGGGCTTCACTGGGCTCCACCACAGGCCACCCCTCGAGACACTCAGGCTCCTGTTTCCTGCATCGGGTCCCCTCCCCAGGGCTCTGTCTCTCCTGCATGGTTGTCACGACTCCTGGGGAAACTCCAAGGGGTGGGTGAGTGGGGAAAACCAAGACCTCGCCCCTGCACTTGACCGGGAGACCTTCGCTGACTCTCACCACCGCCCCCCCACTTCCTCATCTGAGGGCGCCCCAGACTTCCATCACTCCGGCCGTGGTTGCTATCTGTGCCATTTCCAGCTAAAACTGGACACTCTGTGGGCCACCTGAGTGCCACACATATCCCCTTCCTCATCCCAATGTCCTGTCCCCACCTCCCGTCCCCATGACACAGCAGCCTCCCTGCCCCTCATAGTGACTGGGCTCTCCCCACTGCCTGTGTGGGGGCTCCTTTCTGCACCTGGGCCGCTACTGGCGTGGGGCCCAGACAGACAGGTTATGGCAGCACAAAGTTTAGTGGGACACTTACCGCGTCCCCCGTGGGCACACACAATCAGGCACACACACACACACACGTGTTCACGCACACTCACATCTGGAACCAGGCCCTCTAGACATTCACATGGGGACCCAAGGCACAAATTCCCTAAGTGCATCACAGGGGTCGGTGTCCGTGGAGCCGCTCCCTCGGCCACCCTGAGCCATCTAGAGTGGACGCAGCTTCGTGGGGCAGCGCAGACCATGGAGCCATCGAACCTTGAAAGATCCTAACAGGGCCGTTCCCCTGCTCTACCCCGCAGCCGGCCAGAGTAGGAGCATCCCTTCCTTTCCCTTATGGTGAACCTGTTGGTCATGGGTGGTGTTACTCAGGCCCCCAGGATGGTGAGGCAGTCACTCCGTGAGCCCGTGGACCGCGGTGCTGGCCCCGGCCCTGAAAGGAAGGAAGGCAAGCCCCCCGCCCCAGAACCCAGCGTGTGGATCTGGGCCAGTCACTGCCCTTTGAGGGATGAAATCAACGAGCCACCAAGTGGCCTGCTCACCACCTTGAGGGGATAGCTCTGTCCTGGGAGCTCAGAGCCCGCCGCACTTACTGACAGGTCAGACCCTGGAAGGTGGCAGCAACTGGAAGCTTTGGTGAGTAGGGACACGCTGTCCTGGCCGGGGCCTGGCTTCCAGCTCTGCCACCATCACTGCGCCTCTTCCCGAGCCCGTGGCCCACGCACCGTGCCCGCCAAGGACAATGGCTGGCTGGGCTATCTTGTCCACTCGCTTGTTTGTTGTCTCTGCCGCACCAGACGTCCTCTGGCTCTAACGTGAGATGAAGAGCATCCCACTTTGTGCCCTCCTCCAGGTCCCCTTGTTCCCAGCCTTCCCATCCTGCGCTTTCCTGACTCGACCAAGCAGTCTAGCCACTGTCCATGAGGCCGTGTGCATCCTGAGTCCACACAGTGTGGCTGGCTAGGGCCGGCCCAAAGCCCACCCACTGTCCCGGGAGCCCCAACAGCTCACCCCAATGTATCCAGCTGACGCCTGCATGAGAAGACCTCAGCCTTTTTCTGTTCGTGGTGAGCCACAGCGAACCCCCCTCCAAGGTGTGAGCTGCATGGGGCGTCCATGTAACAGCAGATGGTGACATGGGAATCTGGGCCACCTGTCCTTTGGGACCTGTGTAAGCCCAGTCCCTGATGTGCCACTTATGGCAGAGGCCCGGCCCTGAGTTCGGTGAGTGATTCATTAGCTCATGATGAAGCGTTGTGGCCCCTTGGTCACCGGATGTCCCCTGGACAGATGCTCAGTTTCCACCTGGGCCCAGGGGCACGCCTGGAGCCCTTCTCCACTGCAGATGGCATAGCCTTGTCCAGCCCCTCCCGATCCGCACGGTGGCTTTCCTTTGGGAGCTCTCCACCTAGCCACCTACTCTGCTACGGACACCTCGAGTGCCATCGGGTCAGACGGGTCATGTGCCGCAGACCTCACCGCAGCTCCAAATCTGCAGCCTTCCATGTCACCCAGTCAACAGGCCAAAGCGGTATTCCCCAGTGCTGACAAGCTGCCCCTAACCCCAGAGGCCCACCAGGAGCTGTGCTTCTCTCCAAACAGTGAAAGGTATGCGGTGTGATGAGCCACCCTTAGCTTTGGAGCAGATGACCCGACATGCCCAGACTTCCATCCAGACTCTAGAGCACACGAATTCTACAAAACTTCTAACACGTCTACTGCATCTTGCTCATCGGGTCTGATCAACACGCTGTTGCCGACAGAGCAACCGACGTGGAGGACGGTAGGCTGTCCAGAGGGCCGGGTCCCTTTGAACTATACCATGATGGACAGCAGGAAAATTCACAGAGCCCTGCACACGTAGGTTGGTCAGATCCATAGCCACATCCCATATAGGCAAGATGTCAACCAGCTCAGACAGAAAGGCCACATCTTCCACAGAAGCTGTACTGGGGGCCACTACATGGCTGAGTCTCTGGTTAGCCACTGCCGTCTGCCGTGACCCATCAGGCTTTTGCAGGGGCCAGACAGGTGCACTCAAAAGGGATGTGATAAAGACCTTTCCTCCTGCATCCTCTGAGTCTCTAAAGATGGCGCCAACCTCTCTCATTCCTCCAGAAGCACAATATTGATCTTTTTCTTTCTTTTTTTTAAGATTTTTTTTTTAATTTGTCAGAGAGAGAGAGAGAGAGAGAGAGCAGCAGGCAAAGGGAGAAGCAGGCTTCCCGCTAAGCAGGGAGCCCAATGTGGGACTTGATCCCAGGACCCCGGGATCATCATGACTTGAGCTGAAGGCAGGTGCTTAACCGACTGAGTCACCCAGGCATCCCACAGTATTGATTTTGATGTGCTCTCTTAGCTGGCATGGGACTGGGGGAAGAGGATCTAGGAGGGCTGTCTAAGGGGTTCCACTGGCCTTTCCTTTTTTTTTTTTTTAAGATATTTTATTTATTTATTTGACAGACAGAGATCACAAGTAGACAGAACAGCAGGCAGAGAGAGAGGAGGGAAGAGCAGGCTCCCTGCTGAGCAGAGAGCCTGATGTGGGGCTCGATCCCAGGACTCTGGGATCATGACCTGAGCCGAAGGCAGAGGCTTTAACCCACTGAGCCACCCAGGTGCCCCTCCACTGGCCTTTCCTAATACAATAGCTCAAGTTCTATAGCCAAAGGAACAGACATGAAAGTTCTGCCAACTGCTAAATATTTTATTTCATTTACACATTCAGGGACTTGGGAAATGACCACCAGGGGGGCCTCTGGATACAACAGGCCCATCATGGGATTTCCTTCACAGTGTGGAACTCTTCTAAAAAGCACCCTTTGGGGTCTGACTCCCTCGGAGCCACACTGCAGGTGGACTTCTTCCCTGCGATCCTCCTTCCTTCCTTTCTTCCTCATCTCCTTTCCCAGGTACCGGCTGGCTTTTCCAAGGCACTCCTCCTCCTTCCCTGGGCCATTCACAGGTGATGGCCCTAAAGATCTCTTGCACCTCTATCTATCTCTTGCACCTCCATCTGTTCACTCCCAGAGGATCAGAACCGACACACATCCTTGCCTCAAGCATGGTTACTAGAATGAATGGCTAGAGCTTTCTGTTATGGGTTGAACTGCATCCCCCCTCAAACTATGTTGAAGCTCTAGTCCCCCATCCCAGTACCTGTGAATACAATCTATTTGCAAATAGGGGCTTGATAGATAATCAAGCTAGGTTGAGGTCATTAGGGTGGGCCCCAGTCCCATAAGACTGTGTCCTTATAAAGAGGAGAAACTAGGGCACACACACACACACACACACACACACGGAGAGAAAACCACATGACTGCTGGCAGAGATCAGTGTGCTGCTTTCACAAGGTGAGGATGGCCATAGATTGCCAGCCAACCCCTAGCAGTGGGGGGAGAGGGGTGGTCCAGAGTCTCCCTCACATCCTTCAAGAGAAATCAGCCCTGCCAACCCCTTGATTTCTGACTTCTGGCCTCAGAAGTCAAGACAATGAATTTCTGTTGTTGAAGCCTCCCTGTGTGTGGTATTTCATTATAGCAGTCCTCGCAAACTCATACAGCCCCTTTGGGAAAAGACTGGAAAAATCACTCTCCATGTGTTTGCCATGATATTTCAGGGTCCTTCCTTATGGGACCTACCCTTCCTTTAATTGACAGATTCTGAGCTTGAGAACTTGTTCAAGTTTGGATAAAGGATCATTACCTTCCATTGAGGCAACCACCTTCCGCCCCCTGCTAATTCATTCTCGGTCTCTTTTTCTTTTATTTTTTTAGAGAGAGAGAAAAAGAGTGCACAAGAGGGTTTGGGGGAGGGACAGAGGAAGAGGGAGAGAGAGGATCCCAAACAGGCTCCGTGCCCAGTGTAGAGCCTGATGCGGGGCTTGATCTCACGACCCTGAGATCATGATCTGAGCTAAAATCAAGAGTCAGACACTTAACCCACCAAGCCACCCAGGCACCCCAACTTTTTTTAAGATTCTATTTTTTTATGTTTTCTCTACATCCAACATGGGGCTCAAACATACAAACCGGAAATCAAGAGTCCCATGCTCTACCCACTGAGTCAGCCTAACACCCCACCCTTGACCACTTTTGATTATATACATTAAACAACGGCCTCGCTGGCTGTGCATATAGCTTGCCCCTTGGAAATGTCATGTACTATTAGTCCTCTCCATGGTCCTTGCAGGTCAAGGCCCCAGGCTGCCATCCCAACCTTGTTGTCCTTTCTGGTAATTATATCCACCTCACTTGTGACAGTTAAGTGCTGGTGTTACGGGATCTTACCATCCCCATCGCTACTAGGGAGCTTGGTTCCTTAGCGGCAACTCCACTGTCAGCCCCAAGCTATAGAGGACAGCCCCCCTGGGCTTCTCAGTGATGCTGGTTGTTTCCTCCCCAGTTCATTCCTTATCACCTTCATAAAGCAGTGAGTTCGCCCAAAGAATTTAGTCAGCCAGTGGGTTTTCCAGGCTACCATAGAAGACCCAATCTAGCTTGCCCACTTCTCTGAACCTTTGCATACCTTCTTCTGGGGTCTGCCACAGCTGTTCAACACCTGCTTCCTTGAATGGGGACTATCACGACTCCCAGTGTTCTGAGAACCATCTCTCCAGAGCCTTTCCAAGGGTCAAATCTGAAAGTCTTTCCATGCTGCTAAATTCTTCGATATGCTGCTAGGTTCAACTTCCCTTGAGCTGATGCCTTCAGAGTCCACTCCTGGGAATTTCTCCCAGTCTCTGCCTGTCCCTGTGGGCTTACTCCTGCAGCTCCTTTGGTGATTCATTCCTCTTGTCCCTTAATAGGCAAAACACTCCCCTGGTCAGGTCATGTTGAGACGTGATTGCACTTCGGGGGTCTGGTGGCCTAGAGAGGAGGTGGGAGCAGATCCCAAAGAGGGTAAGCACTTACCCTGTCTTGAAGGAGCACTTAGGTGAGATTTCTGTATGGTCTTTAAGCAAGAGGGGTGACCTCTATCTTCCAACGGGATGAGTGGGCTACTTCAGCAGGCCTGAGAGTACAGGAGGGTTCAAGGTTGTCAAGTACATCTCCCTGAGAGCTCCATCTCAGGACTCAGGTCCCCACCCCACCCCTCTGGGGCCCTGACTTTGGAGGAGAGATGTCCCCAGGCTGGGAACTCAGCCTTCTCTGAAATTCTATTACAGTTAAGTCCTGAGCCTGTCTCGTGCTGCCTGCCCTCTGGCTATAGGAAAGCTGCCTAAAAACTGCCAAGGAATCCTCCTGACTTTGCTTTAAATTTGTGTTCAATGCCCTGAGCTTGTCATTTTCTTTCTTCAGATCATCAGTGCTACCCAGCCACAGCCTCCCTGTTCCAAAGTCCTTAGGATTATTATTTCCCCAATGTCTCTCAAGCCCCATGGATATTGCACAAGCCACGACATCCCCTGCCACCTGAGTCTTGTCCCAGGTGACCAAGGTAGAAGGGGGGCATCTGGTCACCAGGGCTCTGCTCCCCACGAGGGGGAGGGGAGGGGCCCTCATCACAACTGAAAAGGGAGGCATCCAACTGCAAAATCCCATCCTTAGTGTTCCTAGGACACTAAGTTTCGACACCACCTGCCTTTGGTTGTTTAGAAGCAGAGCCTGAGACATGTTTTTTTGGTTTGGGGGGAGCAGGGATTTGCCAAGGGGAGCTCCTCAGTAAAAGCCCTTCAAGGAATGAAGGAAACAGGATAAGGAAGAAGGGAGGGTGAGTAACGACACCATTTCAGAGGAAACCCAGCCTTGACCTGATGTGCAAATTGTACCATGAACTTATCCTGGTCTGAGGTGAGGGAACAGCCTCTTACATCCTGAACCATGGGCTATGGGCTGTCCCCTGAACCTTCCAGGCTTTGTGGCTCCATCAGCCCACAGCCCTTCTTCAGAGAAGGCACATCAGCTGGGAGAGGGATCTGGTGGGATGCCACCAGTGGCCGCTGGAACTGCAGCCCTCTCTTCTGCGACCTCAGGCCAAATCTCTGGTCAATCACCCTTTCATTGTGTCCGGTGAGAGGGTCAGTCCCCTGTCCAATGTGTTCCCCGAGCTGCAGGGAACACAGACCAAGCTCCAAATTCCCATGCGACTCATGCCCTCTCTGACCTCTTTGATAGGCTGGAGGGGGTCATCTAGGAGTTCCAGAGCCGGTTCTCCATGACCAACCTTGCAAGGATGAGGGATTTGCATGTCCTTGTTAGCTTAAAGCCTCCATCAAAGAAAGCCAGAAAGTCTGAAGTTAACCCCCGGTTGTCTTAATGTGTGAGCTGCATCTAATTCCAGCTTTCCACTCCCCACCTCGGATCCTCCGCCCCAGGGCGTACCCATCCTCACCGCCCCCGCCCCAAATCAGCGGAAACCGAGGCCAGAATTCCATCCCTCCCCGCCCCGCGCCCCCCCGCCGCCGCCAGCACACCCAAAGCCAAGCCAGGAGAAACACAGGGGGAGAGTGCGCCACCTAGTGGACGCCAAGGGCAGTGGAATCTGCCAGCGGTTGACGGGGGACTGCGACCCAGGGTAGGGTGGGGCCAAGGGGCTGGGTGGCCAAGGACACAAAGGAAGGAGACTCTTGGGAAAGTGGGGGGACCAAAGTATTTCCATGGGACTTTCATGAACCCCACCCCAGCCTGCCCCTGCCCTACCGTAAGGGAGCATGTTGGCTCAACCGAGACACAAGCCTGCCTCTTGGGAGAAATTCCAAAAAGTCACTTAAAATCCATATGGGTCTGATATTTGCTTTATCCCAAGAAAATGGGTAAGAGAAAATTCAGATAGTAGCCTGGGGTTCACGGACCCACTCCCTCAACATGGTCTGTCGGGCAGCAAAAGGGATAAACGAGCTGCCTGGCCCCCAGAGGTGGACAACGAAGGTCAATATTCCAACCTTCTCCTCTCCAGCCACCCCTCCCAGGGCAGAGAGGAGGGAGCCTCCACACGGGTAACACGCCTCTGCTATGTGTAAATATATGCCCTCGTCAGTGCATTGCAAGTCTAGAAAAAGCTGTACCCAAGTCAGTAGACGCTCTCCCGGGGGAGCGGGGGGCGGGGGAGAGCTGTTGAGGGGGCAGAAAACAGAGCTTTCACTTCTTAATTCACACGCTTCCCCAAAAATGTGGTGGGATCATGGGTGGATTCTACTTCCAGTTTTGACCTCTTTTTGTATTTTTCAAGCTAAATAGCATGTGTATCCTCAAGACTGAAGGTGTGGTGGTTGCCAGGGGCTGGGGGGAGGGGAGGATGAGAGGTTAGTGTTTCCTGGGGACAGAGTTTCTGTTTTACCAGCTGGACAGTCATGGTGAAGGACTGTATAGCACCATGCATGAATTTAATACCCCTGGACACCTTAACCCCCCTTAGGGGTTAAAAGGGTAAATTTTGTTGTATTTTACCACCACCACCAAAAAAAAAAAAAAAAAAAAAAAGGAATTGGCAATGATGGGACATGAGGTGTCATCAATCACACACAGGCAACATCACCAATGAGATACCCAGTCAAAGCTGAACCTGACCCAGCTTTAAATCAGGGGTCTGTGAACTACGACCCCGAATCAAATTCAACCAAAACACACCCCTTCTCTTTTTTCATACTGTCTACGACTGTTTCCACCCTACTTTTTACAATAGCAGAGGAATTATGACAGAAACCATATGGCCCACAAAGCTGAAAATATTTACTATCTGGCTTTTGACAGAAAAAGTTGGCCAACGCCCGCCCCAGATCCAACCACCAAATTACAAGAAATGCGGGGAACAGAGGAACCTGTCCAGCAACACCAAGGTCATGCAACCAGCGAAGTTGCAAAACCAGGATACTATAGGAGAAAGCACCCTTGTCTTCAATATGTAATTTACAACAATAAAAATGGAGCACACCTAAGATTCTAAAAGATTTAAAAAGGGCTGGGCAGGTCGTACAAGTGTGGATGGTAAGAAAAGAAAAGCTCAAAATAAAAACTTGGAAGAAAAAAAAAAGAGCTCATTTTCCACCGTAGCAAGTGGAGAGATATATCTAAAACTGAAAACCGAGAATTAAGGTATAAACAGTTTCATTTAGACATGGAAATTAAAAAGAAAAAAAAAAGAGGAAACATGTATTAAAAGCTGAATGTGGTCACCTCTGCAGAGGGGTTTCAAGAATCAGGGAAATGGAGTAGAGTACTAATTTCTTTGAACCTAGTGGTAGTATTTGGCTTTTTAAGCTCTATATATGTTTAAGCATAAAATATTTAAATGTAAATATTTGAGTGAAATAACTTAAAATTTTAAAAATTTAATACATGGGCGAATGCTTTTATAATCTTTATAACATGACCTGAAAATCAGAAACAACTAAGGAAAGGGTCAACCTATCTGGTGGCCTAAGAATCCAAAACTTCTGGGAAGCCTGGCTGGCTCAGTCAGTAGAGCATGTGGCTCTCAATGTCAGGGTCATATGTTCAAGCTCCATATTGGGTGTGGAGACTGCTTTAAAAAAAAAAAAAATCCAGGAGCACCTCGGTGGCTCAGTGGTTAAGCGTCTGTCTCCGGTTTAGGTCATGATCCCAGGGTCTTGGGATCGAGCCCCGCATTGGGTTCCCTGCTCAGCGGGAAGCCTGCTTCTCCCTCTCCCACTCCCCCTGCTTGTGTTCCTTCTCTCACTGTGTCTCTCTCTGTCAAATAAATAAATAAAACCTTTTAAAAAATCTAAAACTTCTTTTTGTTTTTAAGATTTTATTTATTTATTTGAGAGAGAGAAAGAGAGAGAAAACAAGCAGACCAGGAAGGAGGATCAGAAGGAGAGGGAGAAGCAGACTCCCCACTGAGCAGGGAGTCCAATGTGGGGCTCGATCCCAGGACCCTGAGATCGTGACCTGAGCTGAAGGCAGTCGCTTAATGGACCAAGCCACCCAGGTGCTCCAATCCAAAGCTTCTTTACAGGAAAAGCTATTGTACATATAAGGTTGCAAGACAAATAACAACCAGACAAAGGATGCGTAATGAACAATGCAGGCAAAGGTTACTATCACAGTTCTGTTCTTGCTCCAAGCAACTGAAACTGACCTTAGCTGATTTAAGCAGCAAAGGGATGGACACTGAGCTCAGAGCAGGCTCGGGGAGGGCTGGAGAAGTTGTCTTGAAGGCCTCCCAGACAGAAATGGCCATGGTGTTCTAGCTGTTCAGACAGAGACCCAAGCGCTGTCCTCATGCTGGGTGTCAGTGCTGCCACTACTTCCTCTCTCTCCAGAATAAAGTCCACGCAGCTCTCGCTACCTTTGATCATTAGCTTCCGGTTGTGTTTCTGAGGCAAGAGCATGTGCATGGCAGAGCCTCTGTCACAGACCTGCACGCTAGCTGCAAGGGAGGCTGGAACCCAAGCCTGGCTTCCGTAGCCGAAATCAGGGGATACCTCCAAGGGAGGAAGGGAATTCAGATGCTGGGTGGGCAAAAATAACCACAGATGCACATTACGAGGCCCAACACAACGAAAGACCTTACACCCATTAATAAAAGATAAAAACCTTGTTAGAAAAATAGGCAAAGGACCTAAAGGGGCAATTGACATAAGAAGTGAAATGAGCCAGCAAGGATATAAAAAGCTGTTCAGCTGCACCAATATGGCGGCCCTGCAACCCATTCCCAACTTCCTCCTTGCTGGTGAAACCCTGATGTTGTTTGGATCTCAGGTCCACCAGCAAACGAGTCAGGGGATGGCATGCTATCTAGCTCTGGTCAATGAGCTGTGCCAACAAGTCTGCCAGGGGGTCTCCCAGGAAAAATTTCTGTATTAGTCGTCAGCTGCTAGCTGCGTAACAAACATCCTCCAGATCCCTCTACCTAACACGACGAAAGTTTCTCTCTTGCTCATGCAAAGCCTCACATGGGTGTTCTTGGTTGGACACTCCTCCCTAGCCGTTCTCCTCCAGCAATGACTCAGAAACCAAAGACCCTTCCACTGTGTTCTCTGCCTCAAGATATGACCCCTCAACCCACCTCCCGAGGATCACTGCACTTGGTGCCTTCTGCTTAGGCTCCACTGGGCAGAACGGATCACATGGTCATATCGACAGATCTAGCCACCTAGGAAGCTGGGGACCCTAGCCCAGCTATGTGCCCAGAAGAAAATGAGCCAAATTTGGTGAACACCAAACACTGTCCTTGCCTCAATTCCCCCTGTGGTCACCACACATCCATTCGACTCTTCCCCCAACAAAGAAGATTCCCCTCATTTGGGGTCTGAATCTCCTCTCATAGCAAAACCCCCTTCTCATTGCTCTCCATGGCCTGAAGGCCCTTTTGCATTACCCTCCTTGCCCACATCTGAGGACCTACAGAGTACACAGTGCCCTCCCATGGCACATCGGAGTGACAAGTCCCAGTTTGGCCAGGCTGGGGGCCACCATCCCTCACTCTACCCACAGACTATCTGCTGGGCCTACACAGCTCAAAGGAGCTGATGCTTTGGGCAAGCAGGGAAAAGTGCCAACCCCAGTGGGACCGAGGCTTCGACCACTCTCAGGTGCTGAAGGGACGAGTCCTCAGTGATTGGATGAGCACCGTTGGGGGCAGGGGTGGCGGTGCACACAGTGTACAAGGAAGGCTTTCGAAAACTCAAAACACAAACATATGCAGGACTTTCAGAATTAAAATTTGATAGAGGAAGTGAGAGAAAGGAAAGGTCCTCTGAGAACAAATGCCTCATTCCAGAAGATTGACGGAGAGGCTCACTCTCCCCATAAAGCCAAAATGCAAAAAAATGAAAGCATGAATAAAAAGATTAAGAGGCTGTGAAATCAGACTGAGGACCCCAAATGGTGGGTAATAGCATTTCTAGAAGGCAGAAAATGAACAAAAGAGACGTGGTGTTTTAAGAAGTTAGTGGAAGAGAGAAAGAACCTTGAGATTTGAAAGGGCCACGGGCAGAAGTGATAAATAAAGAACACCCACCTCCTAGCAGCCCAGCAAGGAGTCTGAGCTCCACAGATGAGAGAGGAGCTCTTCGGAGCTTCCAGAAAGAAAGGCCCCTGACAGGTAGAGAGGCAGACTTCTCATTTGCATCCCTGGAAGTGAGAGGGGAGGGAACCCATTTATAAACCGAGAAGGGATGGCAGCTCAGGACAAGAAAGTCTCCTTCGGAGTAACAAGGAAAACAGACCAGAGCTCTGACAGGTTGAAAATCAAATTGGACAAAAGTCTTTCAAGAGAAGAAGACGGAGTGGGAGATGGAGCGGAGAGCCGTAAAGCCTGGTTAGTTATATTTCTGGGGCTGCAAAGGTGCCTGAGAAATAGGGTACAATTCTTTCAAAGGGATTGCTGAAAACCAGGAAACATCCTCTAAGAGAAAAGTTAATCACAAATAGCCCCAAAATGTAACTTAAATGTCTAAATGACATCAGCAAAACTGAGGACTTGAGTTGGGGGGCAGCGGCAAGGGAGCAAGAGAGGAGAAGTGTTCTAGAGTTCTCTTTTTGCCAGGGCAGGGGCAGGCTGGGCAAGAAAAATGTCAGGGGGTTGGGTATTTATAACACTTAACTTGGATATGGTAAGAGGGAATTAGAGGTTTAAATAAGGTTATTTAGGGCTAGAAATTAGCCACTGGGAGAATCCAGGAGCCTGGTGGAACTTCTAAATTGGGAGCAGACCGGCTGGCCGAGGCCAGAAATAAAAATGAAGTTGTTCAAGCCAGTGAAAGTGAAGAAAGGCAAAAACAACAAAGGAAAATAATTGGAAAAACCGTAGCATCCTACCCCCTTCCAAGCACCTTACTGTATGCGGGAAGGTGGAAAACAAAATACATTTCCCAGACATAGCCCGTGACCTTGCAGCCACACCTGAGGGACATTCAAGGGCAAAGGGAGGCCAGTCCTGCTTCTGCTTTCAGGGAAAAGTGGTGGTGAGGGGTGGGGCTGAGTTCCCTGGTGCAGAGGCTCTGCTGGGGTGAATCATGGTCAGGTCATGCCATCCTGGAAGCCACAGTCATGGCAGCCATGTCCTAAGCCCTGTTTCTAGTGGAGATGGTGTGCCCCGGGGCCAGCATCAAGGCAGTGGCAAGCTGAGTCCCCAGCTTCCTGGTCATGCTGGGAATAGCAGCTGCCTGTCAGCCTCTCAGGCAGTCACTCCTGAAAGTTCCGCCAGCTACTCCAACAATTTTGTAAGCACCTGATTCCTTGTATAAAACCTCCTCTGTGGGGCACCTGGGTGGCTCAGTGGATTAAAGCCTCTGCCTTCAGCTCAGGTCATGATCTCAGGGTCCTGGGATCAAGCCCCACATTGGGCTCTCTGCTCAGCAGGGAGCCTGCTTCCTCCCCTCTCTCTGCCTGCTTCTGCCTACTTGTGATCTCTGTCTGACTTGTGATCTCTGTCTGTGAAATAAATAAATAAAATCTTTACAAAAACAAAAACAAAAAACCTCCTCTGCTTAAACTAAATGATTTCTATTACTTGCAACTGAACTGTGACAAATACAAACAGTAAACATGAAATAAGATGGAAGGACCAAAAAAGAAATGGTATCGATTATCACAATAAATGTGAATGGGCTAAATCCCCTAATTAACTTTGAAGTTCAAATTGGGGAAGAAAGAAGGAAAGAGGGAGAAGAAGCAGGAGGAGAAAGGAGGAGGAAAGAGGAAGAGGCGGAGAGAGGAGGAGGAAGAGGAGGAGGGAGGAAAGAAAAAAGGGAGAGAGAAAATCCCATTAGACAACTACTTTGGAAAACCATTTGGCCCTCTATCTACTAAAGATAAACGTAAGGCTGCCTATCCTGTAGGCCAGCAATTCCTCTCTTAGGTCAATACCCAAGAGAAACAGGTGCATATTTCCACCGAAAGGCATGTACAAACATGTTCATCATAGGGTCACTCAATATGGTCCCCAAACTAGCAACCATGCAAATGTCTATTAACAGCAGAATGGATAAATAATGGCATATTCATGCAGTGGACAATGCCAGAACAAGGAAGAAAGAACACGCCACTGCCACACCCAATAACATGGATGAATCTTGTAACCATAACATTTGGAGGAAAAAAGCCAGACAGAGAAGAGCACATTCCTAAACAGACCATAGAACACACACCAGTAATGGAAGTCAGAATAGTGGTTACTAACCTCTGGGAGGGGAAGGAGAGAGCCTGGGGAGGGGGGTGGCAAGGAACAAGAAATGTCCTATCTCCATACGGGTGCTGGCTGCATGGGTGTAGATCCACCCATGTGAGCCAGTCGGCTACTTAAGATTAGTGCATTTTGCTCACTATATTAGATGTTTATTACATGTGAATAAATGTTTTAATCCCGTCATGCTACTGAAAAGAAGATAAATCTAAAACAAAGTGAAAAGAAACTAACTTGGTTGAGAAAAAAGGAAAATTCTAAAGAAATACATTTCAAGACCAACAGCAGACCCCCATCATTGCCTGATCTTTTGGACAGTGCCTCTGCACTCTGGGGGAAGGGGTGATCTGAAGTCCGCAAGAAGGGGTGTCACAGCCCCCCAAGTTCCCCTTCCATTCTGGTCTCCTTCCTGCCTCCACCCAAGGAAAATCTGCTTCGCTCACTCCTGGACACTAAACACTGAGTAGCCACCTACTGCATGCACCACACCACCCAGGTATGCCTGTGTCCTTCCCTCCCCTGCCCATGGCTCAGCACAGAAAGGCTAGATCTAACTTTTTGCTAATACATTTAGCTTGGGCTGCTTGAGCCCCTCCCTCAGCAATGGCTCCCAGTGGGGTCCTGGGGCCACCAAGGAAATGTCCTGCCCCAAGGTGTCTGCCTCACAAAGAGCATTGGCCCAAAACAGACTGTGCTCATTCCACATGGCTGACTAAAGCCTCAGCCCCAGTTCTATTTCCTGTGTGTCTGTACCCCTGGTGTGGTCTGGCCATGGGGGGACCCTTTCCTGCTCCTTGACTTTGAGATTGTCCTTGTGATTTGCTTTGACCAGTGTCAGCTGGCTAGGTCCCAAGAGGCTTAATATGTTCTGCTTGCCTTCTTGTGCTTCTGTTGTGAGGCGCATGCCTCTCAGCTAGTCCACTGGCCCAAGGAGGACGAGAGACACATGGGACTGAGCTGCCTGAGCGACCGCAGCCTGGCTAGATCAGCAAGCCCCAACCAATCCACAAAGTCACACAAAGAAATCATTGTCATTCCAAGCCACCACTTTGAGGATGATTTGTTACATGACATTATGGTGGCAGTCACTAACATCCTGTCACTCAAGAACTGTGTGACCAGGACCACGTGGAGGCATAATGAAGAGGGCGAGATCATTGCGGAAGAAGGATCAAGAAGCTTCCCAGAGAGGATGGCTCCAAAGATTGGCAGCCTGTTGGATGTCAGGTACTGTGTATATGGTCCTCAGCAATATCCCTGCAAGGGAGATGCTCCTATCCAGGGACACTGAGCCTCTTCATTCCCCAATGACAAGAGTCAGTGGAGCTGAGCTGTCCCTCGACCTCTCCATGGGGCACCCTCCACGCCGTCCCCCATATCCCCCTCTGGCTCCTGGTCACCTCACGCCTGGCCCAGACCACTCATCTGCATTACCTGCCTGGCCCTTTCAGGCACTGGAGCTGGAGACACCCAGGAGAGAGACAGAATGTCCTCAAGGCTGAGAGAAACCTTGTCTCCAGAGGGAGGGATGCCTGCAGGTGCTGCAGGACAACTAAGAAAGCCAGGAAAGACCGGTCACCCCGCACCCCTGCACAGGCAGCAGGGAGCCATGCCTCCTGCAGCACAATAAGGCAGAAGCCAAGATGCAAAGGGATTTTTTTTTTTTTTTAGAGCTCCTGAGGGCTCAGAGCCAGGGGCCTGGAGGCTGTGTGGACGAGCTTCCAGCTTTGCCCTCGGCGTTATGTGTGTAATGCCCAGAGATACAGGACCAGGTTCTGCACCCTTCCCAGAACTCTTCCTAAACTGGGTTGTTGCCTCCGTTTTTCTCCAGGCCACTACATTCTGCTTTGCTCCACATTTTTTTGGTACAAAAGATACCGAAGTCCATGAATAGGGTTGGGAGATTTCCCAGAAAGAAAGAAAAAAAAAAAACCTACTTTGGTTTCCATAGCTGTGGAATCATTGTTCCCTAAATACCTGGTCCATCATTTCTTTTCTGGGCACATCCCAGGAGAATGAGCCAAAATGCTGCTCAGGCTCATCCAACCCCACCTCTGCCCCAGATCTCTGAGTGCCTCCGGAGGCAGGGACGTCAGGGGAGGTAAGACAGGACTCTCCCCTCCCTTGCCTCTCTACTCCAGCCTACCCCAAATCCCTCAACTGCACTGAGGCAGCTCCCACTCTCTCCTCGGCTCTCTCGTGCCCATCCTCCCAGCTCTGCATCAAGGAGCCCAGGAACTGACCCGGCAAAAACAAAGTTTGTCTCAAAGGCCAGGGGCAGGGAAGTTGGTCCAACCAGGGCAGAAGTCCCCTTGGGAGGCAGGAGAAGGGGGAACCACCAGCCCGCAACCACCAACTGAGGGATCCTGTCCTTGACTAAAGAAATGAGCCCTACTTGCTCCACAGAGACCAGGGGGCTGTGAAGGTCCCGACCTCAGAGTATCACACCCCAGCTCCCAAGCTGTATCATTTGAGGTGCTCTCAAGAAAATGGGGGAAATGTCACCCAAAAGTTTGGAGATGAGGCATGATCAGCAACGTCACCAGAAACTATGTTCTTTCTATGTCTCTGCCCTGTCTTCTGAAGCATTAGCTCCGTCCTGACATCCGCCCCTCCCTCGGTCACAGGACAGCAGCTGGGCTGCCTGGTTCCTTGATCACAATTAGTCTTTTTTTTTTTAAGATTTTATTTATTTGTCAAAGGAAGAGAGTACAAGCAAGGGGAGCCCAATGCGGGGCTCGATCCCAGGACCCCAGGATCATGACCTGACCCAAAGACAGAGGCTCAACCGACTCAGCCACCTAAGCATTCCCCCTTGATCACAATTAGTGGGAGAGGGTCACGGGTGTGCTGGTAAGCTAGCTTGGGGCTGGAGGGACCCTTATTTGTAGGCTTTGCCAATTTCTGTGGTACAAAGACCCCACATGCTGACTTCAAGCTACCAGCTTGACAACACGGTTGGAAAGCAATGCGCATGGTGGGTTCTCACGGGCCAGTTCTACCCGGCTTCTACCGCCCTGCTACCAACCTACTACTCAGCTCCAGCACCCTGCTGGGGATAGGGTAGCATCCTTCTCCAGAGCAGGTGAAATCCCCATGGAACGGAGGATGGGATTACATAGATGGGTTTAGACCTATCAGAGCTCACTGCCCCCCCGCCCCTCAGGAGCCGGGAGCAAGGTCAATGGCATCCAAACCATTTGTCAGTAGCGTGGCAGATGTAGGGAGCACGGAGACACCCGTGCTGGGAGAGGCAGCCTTGTGGATACCTCCCATCTTGCCAGCATCCTCTTCCCAACATTCCAGCCCAGCTGGCATCTTGAAGCTTCCAGCGGCGGCTGGGTGGTGATGGGCAGTCTGAGGGACAGTGAAGTCATGACAGAAGGACCTTTGAGGGAACTGGAGGCAGCCAAAGCCGACATCCCTTACAAGGAGCAGGTCATCAGGCCCTTGTGCCCGGCAGCCCGGCTGCCCGCGGGTCCTCAGCAGCCACCACAGCCCGTTGCAAATACAGCCGGGACCCTTCCAGGCAGAAGGGGAGCAGCCAGGGTCCCTCACTCCCAGCCTGCAAGCTCTGGGTCTCGTGGTCCATCTCTGAAGCCCCCTGAGGGTGGAAGCAGGGGCAAAGCCAGTATCCCTGACCCTCGCCCCTCTGTCACGGTTCACAACCTTGTGGTCAGGTGGCCCGTTTTTCTGACAAGCTACAGCCAGGGCTCTGGGAAGCCAGACAGACAACTATGTGAGATGCTGACACAGTCCCCGAAGTTGGAGGTTTCAGCACCTGCTCCCGGCCGAGACGGAGGATATGAAAGTCTTCCCTTTGCCACAGCTTCCTGGCCCAGAGCCACGTCCAGAGCTCAGAGCGAAGCTCCCCGCATCACCTGTGCAGAAACCTGCCTCCTGCCCAGGGGTCATTCAGCAATGTCTGGAGACCTAGACCTGGAAGGTTCAATGGGCATCAAGTGGGAAGAGTGCAGAGGTGCTGCTAGCCATCCTACAGGGCACAGGGCGGGCCCCGCAACAGAGAACGACCTCCCTATGTCAACGATGTGGAGGTCAAAAGACCGTTCTCCAGAGCAGCGTCCCAGAGTGGGGTCCCTGGCTGAGAGGCACCAGCATCTCCTGGGAACTCATTAGAAATAGAAATGCCTGCCTCCCTCCATCTACTGAGTCAAACACTCTGGGGAAGGGCCCAGGAGATCT
>ML097894.1:0-14112 GCA_003697995.1 Taxidea taxus jeffersonii
CCCCCCCCCCCAACCCCTTCCTTCCTTCCTCAGTTTCATGCTGAGGCAGCTGGCTGGGAGGTCCTAGCCAGAGCCTTCATTTGACTTAAGCTGCCCCTCCAGGTCCCCCTACTATCCCTTCTGGGTCCTCCCTTCCCTTCCTGAAGTCCCACAAGTCAAAGGTGCCTGCCCTGGAGAGGGGTGGGGAAGTCTGCCCTTCCTCACCGTTCTGTGGTCAAAAGGGCTTCCCTCTCCCTCCTGCTCCCCAGAACTGCCATGAGGTTCCCCGGTCCCAGCCTTCTTTGTCAGCCGGCCCCCTTGTGACACTCCAAGCAGACACAATATGCCTCCACCGGGAAGGCCACCCAGAGGCAGGTGCAGGATGGGGCTGATGAAGCTGGGGTGCACCCAGCCCTCCACTGCCCTGCTGTCTGGCTCCTGCTGGAGAACCCAGTGCCAACTGAGTCTGCTCGAAAACCCCTTTTCTGCCCAGCTAAAAGTGACTCTGCTCCCTGCCACAGACACTGCTAAGCGCGCGGGCATCACTCACACCCACACCCAGACATTCCCTCCTTCGCACTCCCACGGGCACCCATGCACGCGCACACAGACACACACACACAGACACACACACACACACACACACACGCACATCTGGCCATGACCTTAGCCCTGTGATCCCTCTAGCTTCAGATTTTCATTCTTTTACCGCTGGAGTAACTGTAATTGAGTCAGGAGTCAGGACCTGGAGCAACCGTGTAAGGAAAGGATGGGGGCCATTCCTTCTGCCACCACAACTGCTCCCCCTTCTGACTTGAAGCTGGGGGGATGGTAGGTGGACCTGCCAGTGGGGAATGGGAGAAAGAGGAGAAGAGACAGGAGGAGGAGGGCAGAGAAGAGGGTGGTGGGCAAAACAGAGTGGGGAGCACTGGCAGGCGAACCGCACAGCTCCCCTCTAACCCTGGCGGGGAGACGCTGCTGGGGAAAGCACAGCTGTGGGGATCAGGTGGCCTCAGGCCAGGAGGTCACTTAGCCTCTGCAAGTCTCAGTTTTCCTCTCTCTAAACTGGGGGTAATGATACTTGGTTCGTACACGTGTGATGACATTTATAAAGAGCCTGGAACCGAGGAAGGCCTCAACAAATGACCGCTCTTTCACAGAGGCCTAAATTAGAAGGGGTTTTGGAAGGTGTGAGTTCTTGCCCCATTCATAGGGGACTACTTAGGACACCTGGTCACGTGCTTCCTTCCTTTACAGCAAAGCTGTGCCCTCCGTGACTCAATCTGGTTGTTCCATCCCCTAGGCATGAGTGCAACAAGTGGCAAGTGTCCCCCACAGCGACAGAAAAGTTGGGGAGGGCAGTGTATAAAGTTCCTGCAGTGATGTGGGACAGCTCCCAGGCAAACCCCCCCACTGGAGAGGAAACCCCAGATTCCTGCCTAACCCCTCGCCCCGCTCCTAGGGAAACAGGTTTCCGATGGTTCCAGAATCCAGAATTACGCCCAGCTTTGTGGCCACCTGCCCCAGAGAAATGGCACTGCCTCCCTGGCTGCCATCTGGAGAAAAGGAGTTCCAGAGTGTTCTCTCTCCCATTCTCTGTACCTACGGGGCATCCTAAATAGCCAAACAGCCAAACACTTGGTGAGGAGAAGTCGTTGGAACACTGGTTAACAGCCAAGACCATGGAGCCAGACTTCCTGCATTCGAACTCTGGCTCTACCACTTACCAGCTGTGTGACTTAACTTTCGTGTGCCTCTGTTTCCTCATCTGTAAAATGGGAACACTTAGCACCACACCAAACACATGGTAAGAGCCACTGCTGATGCCGGCTCGGATGGCATGTATGCTCCTTGGCCAGCGGGTCTGCAAGGAGAGCACCTCTCTGGAGAAAGGTGGGTCAATCGTGAGCTTGCAATCTGTACAAAGGCCCAAAGGACAGCATGTATGGGGCCAACACGCAACATCTGTCATCACAGTTTACTTTTACCTTCTCGCAGCCACATGGTTCCAAGGATCTGTAGTGCGTTCCTCACTTAACCATTCTCTGGTGGTGCTGCCTGGCCACAGGCTGGTCCCTGAGTCGAGATAAACTGATCCCTTCCAGCGAGCGGCCCTCCTCTCCCACCCAGCTCCTCCTCCACACCTTCCTCCAAGTCAGACCTACACTCAGCCCAATGGGAGAAGGATCTATGTACACCTGCAGGTCCATGGGGGGGGCCTCCCTTCCAGCTGCCTCCACCCCACAGGGCCATGGAGGAGGAGCTGCCTGCTCAGATGTCCCAGCCAAGAGGGTCAGACCTCAGCTTATTTGGGGGCTCAGGGAGAGGGGAGGGGGGTGGCAAGGACGGAAGGGAAAAGGAAGAGGGAGGAGATAAACGGGAGGGCAGGTGATGGGCTACAGCTGGAGCGAGGGGAAGAAAGCAGAGGCAAGGGAAATGTGTAAGCTGGGGAAGAAGGAAATGGGGATGGGCCAGGAAGCAGAGGTGTGAGATGGGGGAAGGGAGAGGAAGGGAGGAGGAGGAGATGAAGGTGCAGGGAGGAGGCCAAGATGGGACCGAAGGTGGGAGATGGCAGGACAGGACAGAGGGGGAGAGGAAGGGGCAGGAAGGAAGGGTTAAGAAGCCAGGAAATCTTGGGCTCTTGGGTTCTGCTCCTGTTCTCTATGCCTGCCTCCCTGAAAACACACACACACACACACACACACACACACACATCATCATCATCATCATCATCATCATCATCTAAAGGCATTTGTAAAAAGAAGCCACACAAAAGGGAAAATAAGGGAAAGAGGGCTCTTGAGAAAAGCTAGGTAAATTAGAGTCTTTAAGTGGCATATCCTGACCTTGGACATCTAAGTGGCTGGAGACAAAAGTCCTGGCCCCTTGCCAGACGGGACAGGCTCGCAGGGAAGTCAGTCCAAGTTCAAACCCCTCCTCCATCTGGGAGGTTTACTGGTCATATGATGTTGGAAGCACATAGCAACCTGTGCTGAGCACTAGCATATTTATAAAATGGGTATGATTCAAATAGCTTGCTTTACAGGGATATTAAAATTAAATTAGGTTAAACAAACAAATAAAAGAAATGGAAAGGCCTTGGTCTCAGCGCTTGCATGACCGGGTGTTTCACTTAATGCCAGCAGGAAATGTTTTTGGTCCCCTACCTGGGCTGGCCATGCTTCCCCCACCTGCTTGGTGTTGTCTGATGGGAGTCTTCTTGCCCCCAAATGCCTGGTGGATTACCACCCCCCACCCCCCCACCCCCCCACCCCCCCACCCCATCCCCTAGGGCTATTGGCAGCCAATGCCTGTAGAAGGGGCAGGGGCTGGAGGGTGGGTACAGAAATCCACTCCCTTGCCTCAAGGTGGACACCTCCCAAGCTCCCTGCTGAGTCCAGACTTTAGCAGAACCCACATCTGCTCAGCTTTCCCCCTGCCTTGTGCTGCTTCCCTCATAGGCTTCTCCCAAGAGGGGAGAAGGAAACCCCACCTAAGATGGCACCTTCCCGAGCACCACTTGTCAGCATGTTTGGACCAGGAATGGGCCTCAGACTGGGGACAGGGCCCCCTGGAAATGGGAGGGCCACATACAGCCCTGCCTTTACCCAAAGGGGCCACATCTTGCCAGGTCGATGAGCTTCGGGCAGGCTCTAGGCTGCAGTAGGCTGGTCTTACCTGTCCTGGGAGGATTGGGAGAGGAAGCTGGATGGGATTCAAACAGCATAAAATAAAAACAAGCTGAGAGGAGTGCCCCCCAAGGCTAGGGTTTGCCAGGACACCAGCAGCCACCAGCCTTAGCAAGCAGAGCTGATGTTGTCCCTCAGACATTCCAACATGGCCACTGAGAAGCCCGCAGGCGGGAAGGCTGGTAGAGGCTGAGAGGCTGCTGATCTTAGGGGCTTGTGGGCATGGGGGAGTTGGAGAGTAATTTAAGGGATGAGGAGGAGTCAGGGCACACTGGAATGGGGGAGGTACCCACAAAGCTTCCATTTTGTGTGCAATTAGTCTAGGGATGCCCTCATTTGCATAAGGTTCATAAATTTGCATAAAATTGCTTGAGGCCCTAACCACCAGTACAGAAAATAAAATAACATGAATCAATTAGCGGGACTGGCTGTGATTGGAGCAAGCCTGGTGTAAAGGAATCTCCTGCTCCTTGCTTGGGAGTGCTGGGTTGGCAGGAAGGAGCCCCAAGTGCGACACCTCGGGGGAGCTCGGCTGCCCCAAGGGGCACTGGGGGGAGCACCCTACCCCCACCCCGTCCACCTGGGGAAGGTGCAGTTCCCAGAAGCAGGTGGGGACTAGCAGGAGATCCAGGCAGCAGGCAGGCCGGGGAAGGAGGCCGGAGGCCCAAGAGGGCCTCCCGGATAAAGGGGCGTTCGAGAACACAGCCGGTGTGTGTGAAAGGAGGGATGAGCTTCCTGCCAGCCTTGTTGCGCACCTAGGGCCTTTGCTGCCTCTGGCCTGGGCCGCACTGGCTCTCATGTGGCTGTCATGACAGACAGGAGAAATCAGCGCCATCACCCCACGGCAGAGAGGTACTGGCAGCTCGGTATGCATTTGCTGAAGGAATGCCTGATGTACATGGGGCTGAGCTTGAAGGGGAGGCACAAGTCAAATCAAGGGTGCCGTGTGGCACTGCTTAACAGGTTAGGGGTGAGCTGCAGGATGCAATTTCCTTGAAAGCAAGAACAGAAAGAAAAGAAAGAGAAGAGGCGAGCAAGCCAGCCCGACCGGTCATCTTGGGAGGCTGCGACTCAGTCACGTTTCTTTCCCATCGTCATGTCTGCAAGCTGGTCTCTCCGATCCTCTCTGGCAGTGCCTCGTCCTGCCCTCTTGGTTTGGCCCCCATTCTGAGCCCTGCTCCTGGTACTCTGCATCCCCTGCTTCGGTCTAGAACCCGTGTTTCTCAGTGGGAAGTCGGAGCCGGAGCGGGGGGGGGGGCAGGGGCGTGGAGCGGGAGCCCTTGCTTACCTTTCATCCTCATCCACCAGTGAGCCCTCACTGATGAATCATCACCAATCTCTTGCGCCAGCCCTCCCTTCCTCTCTGTGCTGACCCTGCTGGTATATAAGAACTCTCGGGGATTTTTTTAATTTTTTCTTTGCCTCTCCACTCTCCCTGCACCTCCTCCTCTCCCAGAGCCACTGTTAATGAATCAAATTGCCCTTCAACTTGAATTACGGGGAAAACAGGCTCACCCACTACTCGAGGTAGATGGGATGGCTGCCCCCAGATCCACACTGGCCTCGTCACCATGACTCAGAGTGGATGTTTATTTTTTGAATCTCGCATCCTTTATCCGAGAAAATGGACTACCGATGGGAAACAATTACCTCCCACTTACCCCACAGGGCTGATAGGAGCAGATGGCACGTGCGACGCCGAAGCGGCACAGCGCATTAATGTCATCAGCAACGATCACAGCTGTAATGAGTCCGCATGACGGGGACTGAAAAGCAAGGAGAGGCGAGAGCAACAGCTGGGCACTTCAGCCAGATGTGGCCGCAACCACCCAAACGGCTTGTTTTGGTGGCGCTTGATGGGCAAAGAGCAACGGCAAGCTACAAGGGGACCTGCGGGACCCTGCCCAGTAGCCTGGAGCCACTCTTCAGGGAGCGCCCAGTAGCTCCCCGTTTATCTGACCCCACTAAGCCCCTTTCCTCTGCTCTGACCCAACAGTGCTAGTGTGCCCCAGCCTCTTTGTCTCTGACCGTGCAGTGCCTCTGCTAACACTGCCCTGAAGAAAACGTAGAACACAGCCACAGGGAGGTCTATAAAGCTAGGAATCAAGTTCAAAGATAATACATGATGGATGCAAGAAAGAGCTGCCGCTACACTTCACAATTTGCTGAATTTGGGATGCTGGGCTATCAGAGACTGTAAAAGATAGAACGCCAAGTCCATTTCCTAGCTATAGAAAGAACAAGGATGTGGACCAACGATCGGGCCAATGATCCCTTCACTTTAGAGGGATTGGGGCAAAGAAGGAAAAATCACCCCCTTGCAGAGTCTCCCTGACTCCTGCCCAGCTTTCCCCACAACCATAATTTCACCCAATATCCCAACTCCCCCAACACCTTTTGCTGTGAGCTTTTTGCAAAGCCCAGACCAGTGCCACGATGCCCTCAGGTTCTTGCCTCTCCCTCCCAGCTGACCCGTGAAATGGGTTCTCTAGCAACACCGTGAATGTGGAGGGTCTTGCCACATGTTCTGGGTTCTAAATTTCGGGGCCAGGCAGGTTTATCTTACGAGTTGTAACCAAGTGAGGCACTTTCTGCTGGCGCCCATTTGCAGGCGATGGAGGAGCTCTTGGCAACGACGCACAGCCAGATAGACAGAATTTGGTGACTTGGAAGAAGCTGCCCCATTTTGAGGAATATTTACATATTTACAGTGATCACTTAACAGTGAAGTTGCAGAATGCCAAAGCCGGAGGTAAACCTGAAGAAAAGGTTTTGAACAATCCCCTCATTTGGCAGAGAGGGAAACTGAGATGCAGAGGGGGTGAATGACTTGCTCAAGGTCACACAGGTTAAGACTACCTGGCCGCACTTGATCATCTAGGCCTCTGGACTTTCAGACCAAAACGTTTTCTACTCTACCACACACTTATCCCCCTTACTGTGTGTCTTTAGTCCATGCCGACACACAGATTTTTCGGTTAAATTTTGTTAATTTTGGTGTAAACAAGGATGATGCTTATTGATATAAAACTTAAGGTGTTCATGGGGTTATCTTTGTTTTTGGTTTGTTTGTTCTTTTGCAGATGTATTTCCTTTATTTAAAAAATAATGTGAGGCTGTGGTGTGAAGGCACATCTCTCATGGCTTTGGGGAGGACACAGGTTCCAGATGGAATCACTGGGGAAGAGACACACAGCTGGGAGGGGGTAGGGACTTGGATGTTGGGGGAGGGGCCGTGCCCTCGGCCCCTCTGCAAAGCTCCAGGGGTGGGGCTACAGTATGAACAGGAGGGCCAGCCAGGGACATGGCCACCAAGGCCGGCTCACAGCACTGCCTGGGTGTGCCTGGGCATGGCAGGACTTCAAGGAGACTTGGATCCCCGCCATGAGTCCCACTTTCCAGAGCTCAGGCCACTATGCTGGGCACCAGGCTCAGGATGGCCTAAATCCACCCAGTGAAGTGAGTGGAAAAAAAAAAAACACAAGACCCCAACCAAATGCACTAGAAACGCCCCCTCCGTACTCCTAGCAGACAGATGGAAATCCTAGATGTTATGCCATGTGCAGTTAAAAAAAGCAAACATGAGATGAAAACCTATTCAAATCCAACGGTCAGGCACTTGGGTCAGGTGACCCTGAAATGCAAGGACGGTGGGCAGCACACCAGACTTGGGGACCAGGTGGTCCCTTAGCTCAGGGAGGGACCAAGCCAGCCCTGTACCCCAAGTCCTGAGGGGCTGCCTCATACAGCCCTCGCCCCCAACCCAGCCACCTCCTGGCTCCTCTAAACAGGTACCGAGCTCACCACCAGAGAACATGGAGACCCTCTCCTGATGCAGGGAGCAGACAGACAGCATCAGGGGCTGCCGGGCCTTGGCACGAAATGTGGAGTGGCTTACCTGCATCAGGTGACTTCAGGATCCTGGCCTTCCTCCCTGGACGATGCTGGGATCCTGGGGGGCCTGGGTGGAGAACATGGCCTCTGAGATGTGGCTGTCCTCCACGGACCTGCCTTTGTTGTTTCTGGCCACAGAGCAGAAGGTAAAGCATGTCTTGGCCCTCCATCATGGGTGACTCATGGATCAGCTTGGGCAGGCCTCTGGTGCCTCATGAGAGGCATGGCCCTTACGTATGGCACCCACTGTGTACTTGAAATTGAGCAGCACCTCCACCGGCTCCTTGAACATGATCCAGAAGGTGCTGGTGGAGCCATCACAGCTGAAGCCCAGGTCATTCTGGTCCATGGTGCTGTCCATGTGGATGATCTGGATGTTCACACGGTAATCAGTGGATCCATGCATGGAGCTGCAGAGCTCAAAGCCAACCACAAAAATGCTCTTGTTGATGGAGAGTACCCCCAGTGGCTCTGCCCACAGCTGGAGGCTCTTCGTGTGGCCTCACCCACTCCTGTGGGGACAGGAGCCGCGCTGATGGATGAAGTTCACACGTGGCCGAGGCCGGATGGCCAAGTGCAGGAAGAGGCTGCCCACCTCGGCGGTCTGCGAGGATGCCCTTCTGCGTGAGCTCTGCAGCGGATGCCTCAAGGGTCATCACCAGGAAGCGGATGAGGGCGAACGCCTTGCCTAGAACCTCGCGATTGTTCTCAGGCATCACCTGCAGCTGCCGTCGCCGACACTTGCCCTCGGACCAGCGGCCTAGGGCACTGAACAAGTGTACCTCCGAAGGCCCGGGCTGTCCAGCCCCAGCCCGGCCACCAGCGTGTCCCAGGTCGATGTCTGTGAAGCCGGCAGCAGAGAGGGTATCTCTGTGTTTTGGCTGGGCGTCCTTCAGGTACTGGCCGGCTGGCTGCGGTTCTTGGAGGAGTCTGGCCCACGTCAGCAGCAGGAAAGTGTGGTGGGCCTGGGGGAGCTCTTCTGGAACTCCACGCGGTGGGCCTTGAGCGCCAGCATCCCGTGCTTCTCGGCAGTGGGCTGCGTGGTCATGACCTCAGGAGAGCAGAGAAACTGGAGCGGGGCCAGGAAGACGGCCGGCTCCACCTCTGGCAGCTGCATCTCGGCGCTCGCGGTGCCGTGCCCGTGAACATGGCGCGGAAGAGGAGCCCTTGCCGGCCTGCAGGTGCACAGCCCAGAGAGCCTCATTGCTGAAGAGGAAGGCCGAGCGCTTCGAAGTGCGCTGGGCGGGGGGAGGCCCACACAGCAGCGCTGCCACCCAGGTCCTTCGTCACCTGCTCCGACCTGCCTGCCTGCTGGGAGGCCCCAGGGCACAGGGCTGTGACGCACAGCATTGGCATTGGCTCCCCGGGCGCTCCCACCGGCCTTGTCGGGGCGGGGCCACCGGGCCGGGCCTGAGCACTTCCGGGTCGCGGTTCATCTCCCTTTCCATGCTTTGTAGTCATTGCGAACTCTGGTGAACTCCTCAACCGTTTGGTCTGGCCTCTGTCTCAGCCGCTCCTCCATAGGAACTGCTCTTGGCGTCCACCTATTTGTTGCTACACACAAAGGACCCTTAGGCGACTGCTCTTGACTTAACACCTTGGCCTCACTACTGTTGCAGACCCCACCTTCTCCCCAGGCATGCTTTGTGGACCCGTACCCGCAGGCAAACTGTTGCTGCTCTGCCAGGGGGTTAAGTACGGAGACGAAGAATAACAGAAACTTTTATAGCAATTCGGCAGAGGAATTTTTGCCTGCTGAATCTAATAATAAAAAATGGGGTTTGTACATTAGATGCCTGTTAATGTTGTTAATCCGTTTTATTGTATTTTATCACCAAATTATTGGTCTGGGACACATGATGGAGGGGGGAATCCCTAATCCTTCTTCAAAGATAATGTCAGAAATGCTAAGATAAGCCCTTATCTTCTCTGAATCCAACTCTCCTGGCTTCCCTTCCACTCCACTCCAGAAGTTTGCATGTTGCCTTCGTCTCTCTCAAGCCCACAGATTTCCCCTTTCCTGATGAATGCCTGTGCATCTGTTGGATTTCCACAGAGAGGCCACCCCTCCAGGACCCTTTCCCCTGCTCTGCCCAGAACATCAACAACAGCACAGGGCAGACTTCAGCCTTAGCGCCAAGACTTTCAGCCCCTAGCCCAGCGCCTGGAGCACAAGCAAGCCCATCGAACCTGGTGCGAATAGGTTTCATGTGAGGAGTCTTGGGAGCGCACCATGCACCAACTAAAAAGCTATTTTCCATCCACTCCTCTCCTCCATGTTTCTTTGCCTTCCCTAACTCGCGCACTCAGCATACCAGCTGTTAAAAATTTAGCAGTGAATTAAGAAGTGGTACAATCCTTTCGGTGGTCAGAGACAAAGAAAAGTCCAGGTTGCAAATCATCCTCTAGGTTATATGATTTCTGGTATCTGGGAAGGGAGAAGGAACAGCCATTGTGTTTGGGTCAGAGAACTCGTCCTGATGATCTGAGTACATTCCGGGGATCTGCCGGCCTATGTGGAGGAAAGTGCCATACCTTTATATGAACACAGATGGGGAATCAGGAGCCTGGGTTGAGGTCTTGGCCACGTCGAGTGTAGCCCACCAAATGAATGCCACAGCCTTCCCTATCCTATGCCACTGTATCCTATAAAGTGAGTGAATGGCCTCCAGGATGACCCTTGGGACTAAGCTAAGGGCTTACTAATTAGTGATCCTATGGCACAGTGGAAATAGAAATGTCAAGTGTGACTATTAATAGTCATATTTCCTCTGCTCTGGTTTCCAAGGTCCTTTATGTTTTCACTCCAGAACCTCTGGAAAGTAACAAGAAATGTGGTTTGGAGGGAAAAGAGAGCTATAACTATAGTGTAATTCAGTATGGCTAGAAAAATAAAATGCAGATGAATAGGTTGCCTTTCTAGAGTGACCTGGAAGACTGAAACCCTTAGATAAAAGTTAACTGCTTTAATACATAAAACATAAACCTTTGGCATTGAAAAGAAAAAAACCCAAACAGTTAAAAGACAAGTGGAAAAATGATAGAAATATCTTTTACATAGACAGCAACTGAAAGAAGAGTATCTTTAATATATAAAGAGCTCTTTCAACCAATAAGATAATGAGGAATACCCAAATAGGAAAATGGGCAAAAGGCATGAGTAGACAGACAATCCACAAAAGAAGAAACATAAGAAATATAAGTCAACTCTGTATAAAGACTGAGAGCAATTTCATTGGTTATCTCTTTGATTACCAGTGAAACTGAACCTATCAAATATACTTTTTCATTTATCAGCTAGGCAAAGATTAAACCTAGTGATCCTCCCCAGGCAAAGTGAGGGGAAATTGGCATTTACATTTACCACTAACGGGACTGTAAATAGGTACAGCCTTTCTGGAGAGCAACTTGGCAATGCAGAACAAAAGCCTTGTCCTTTGACTCACAGACTCCACCTGTAGGAAAAAATCCTAAGGCCTCATCAAACAAGTAAACAAAGATGTGTATGGTAAGATTGGTTGTCTCCGAGAGGTTTATAGTAGCAAAACCGGAAGTTATCTAAATGTGTATCAATAGATGATTGGTTAAGCATGCGGTAGAATACTAGGTAGTCCCTTTTTTTTCTTTTTAAATTTATTTGACAGAGATCACAAGTAGGCAGAGAGGCAGGCAGAGAGAGAGGCAGGGGGAAGTAGGCTCCCTACTGAGCAGAGAGCCCCATGCGGGGCTGGATGCGGGCTGGATCCCAGGACCCTGGGATCAGGGCCTGAGCCAAAGGCAGAGGCTTAACCCTCTGAGCCACCCAGGTGCCCCCTAGGTAGTCCCTTTTAAAAGACGAATCACTTTGTATCTATTGATATGGAGAGATGTTCATGACATGTAGATGTCACTACATTTTAAAAAAAATTGGAAACAGAAGGTGTAGGATGCTTTGATTTTTTGAGCATTTAAAAAATGTGTATGTGTAGAAAAGCATCTGGGTAAAAACACTGTGCAATCATACTTTTTTGATGATGGGATTACGGGTGACTTTTATTTTTTCTTTTATACTTTTCCATAATTTCTTGATTTTTTTTTTCCACAATGTAACTTTATGGTTATCTCTGTTGAAAAATGCCTTTTAGGGAGCCCTTGGCCTGGTTATTCTGGCTGTTTTATGGAAGTGGAAGAGACAACAGATAAAGACCTACGTACATAAAATAAGGAAGTAAAATTTTTAATCAGTGCAAAATTCGATTGTTTCTCTCTGGAATCAGTATTTCCTAATTCATTTTGGAATCCACTCACTTCCTTCATGGAAACTTCCCTACTACCGGCCTCATCTCTTTCTCTTGAAAATATCCTGGAACATTCTATTACAGTTGCTATCCCTGAAATCATTATTGGGTAGAATAATACATGTATTTTTAATTTTTAAAATGACTAATAAAAAATGATTGCCGTTCAACTCTGCTAAAAAAAAGCATCTCCCCCAAGGGATACATAATATGACCTCAAACCTCTGAGTGAAGCTGTGCTCAGGTCTTGTTGGGCCCAGCTCCACTGGGATCATTATCCCCAAGTGCCCAGAGCACCCTTCACCTCTGCTGGGAGCCAACATCCCTGCGGTGCCTCTGAGTCACCTTTGCACACATCAAAGCCTGGGGATATTCTTATGGGACCAAGTCAGGGTCTGATCCCATGTTTAGAAATGTAACCTGGAGTGCCAAAGTGTGTTCTGTTAATAAGTCTTATGCCATCTCGATCTAAGTGTTAGGATAGGAATATGAAGAAAGTTCCAGTCTTTTGCAGAGAAAGTATTCACTAGAAAAATAAGAATATAGAAGAATCACAGTTCTCTAAGCTATATTATTATTATTATTATTATTATATAATTTATAATGGTTTGTATATCATATACATATATATACCACTTGGTAAATAATAATACATATATAAGTACACAAACATAATAATACATATATATCTTTTGATATGTAGTGTATATATACTATATATAATATTAGTTTGAGCCATAAGAAATTTCTTGTACTCAGCTCTTTTTTGGCCTATAGAAATGACAACTTCCTAAGGTTCAACCTCACTTGTTATTGTTCTGCTGGTAGTATCTGGACAGTTTTACACTACTAGAAGAATTAAACAGATCATAATATCCGATGATGTTGTTGTCTTTGTAGATCAAAGAGGTTGTTGAAAACCTCTTCCCAGGGAAGCAAAAGAGTGAGCAATTTATGTGTATTTGCCTTTGACCGAAGTGTACTTATGTGTGTACGTATGTGTGTGTGCTCTTAGAAACTCAGCAGAAAACCGTCCGACAATTTTTTTAAAAAATGAGTCTTAACCTAACTTTCTCTGGTGCTCTATTCAATAATTGCTTTGTTGAAGTTGCTTTTTGAGTCTGTGTCTTTTTTCAGACCTTTCATCTTTAAAAAAGGGGAAAAAAATTTTCCCAGGCGACATTCCTGTATTGCTTTTGATTTCATACATTATGGGCTCCACTGGTCATCCTTAGAGACCCTTCCGTCCTTTGACAACTGGCCAGAAGTGTAAAGCAACTTACCCACATTCACCCAGCTAATTAGGGCCGAGCTGGAACCAGAACCCTGGGTTTTTCTACCTTTCCCCCCTGCAGAGGGAGTGGGGGCTGTTATCATCAGTCCCCCTCAGGAAGGACGGGCCTTGGGCTGTGTTAAATAGCCAGGAACCAGTGGCCTGGAAGGTTGGAGAGAAAAGATCATCACTTGACAAATGATTGTGATCACTATTAATGTTATTATTCATATGCTATGTCTGTGGCAGAAAACACAGGTTTATTTAAAATGCACATAATAATTTGAGTTTGCTCCAACATTTATTTTCTGTCTAAATTATTTTTTAACTGATATGAATGCCAAGGCTTGTGAAGACAAAAAGCAAGGCTTTTTAAAAAATCCATAACCTTAAATTAAGACCACATTCATTCACACTGCTGCTTGCAGCCCAGAACTTTCTCCCTTTTAACCCTTCAGTGACATTAGCAAGCCATACTTCCACCTCTTCTTGGCCCAATTCCTATTTTTTTTCTAGTAATAACTGCATTGTGAGGCCAGAATATAATGCATTTCACAGTAAGACTCCTAATGGGATTTTTAGTAAACTGGCCTGACCAGCCCACTTCCCCTGCAAAAAGATGTCTCTAATTGATCTCTATGTAGAAACAGCAGCTGGTGATCAGAACCACTGTGCTCTGGTGGGTAATTATTTTATCAGGACAAGCACTTCCATCATGATAAGAGAGAAACAGCAGGACCTGGGCAGAGACACACCGAGAAGGCCAACCAGACAGACAGACACAGATAAGACCCAGCGAGAATCCGACTGCAGGACCCACAGCCATGCAACCTTAAATGGCAAGTTTCTGATAACCCATGATGGATGGGAGCCAGGTGGAGGCAAGGAAGGGCTTGGGGGTAGGCTGCAAAGCACAGCGGGGCGGGGGGGGGGGGGGGGGGGGGGGGGGAGGAAAAGGCCGCCCCCCCCCGCCTCCTCCGTCGCGCCGCGCCGTCGTGGG
>ML097894.1:22196-51677 GCA_003697995.1 Taxidea taxus jeffersonii
TGGTGGCAAAGAAGGAAGGAAGGAAAGAAAGAATAGAGGGAGGGGAAGGGGGGGAAAAAAAAGAAAAAAAGAACAAAAAAAAAAGGAAGAAATCCCCAGATTCTCAAAGGGATCCTCCATTTCAGCTAGCACATTTATTGACCTAAGGCAGAAATGATGGAGTGAATACCTAGAGAAATGCATTTTATTTTTTGAGAGGATGGCTATAAAGATCACAGAGCCTAGGCTTCCAAAGCCCTTAGACATCAGGCAGCACGATGCAGTAAGATCAGACTGCCCAGCACAAGGCCAAGGGGAGAAAGTCAGAAGGGAAGAAGAGGACTGGGATGGTGAATGCATCCCCGAGCAAGAAAATTTCTCACTGTGCTCGGTCCACTCACCTCCCGCCCTCCCTGCAAAGCACCGGATGAATTTGGGGAGCCCAGGTGCTAAAGGATGTTTCTATTGTCTCATTGTCCTATTTGAGTTCCTATAGATAGAATATGGGCTTGGGGATGAAATAGATCACATCCTGGCTTTGTCACTTTCTATGCATCCGACAGTGGGAGGATTATATAATCACTGTGTCTTCATTTCTTCATCAATAAAAACAAAAACAATAGAAACTTTACTACCCATTACATAGAAATGCAATTCTCAATCATTCTCAATGCTTGCCGGGACAACACGCACACACATTCATATTCTTTCTTTCTCTCTCTCTCTCTCTCTCTCGGACTTCCCTAAAGAGGGCATAAGAAACAATTCAATTCTAGAAGACATATCCATTTGGCAGCTCTGTACCTGTCAGAACACTTAGAGGGGCCTGGGATTGCCTAGGAACTGAACAGTCATAGAGCCCTTCTTCCCAGGCTTGGTGCGAACTTCAGCAATCCAGTGTCATTAAAACTCTCAATTAATAGCCAGCCATTGGATTTTTCAATGAGAGATTTGGTTAGTAATCAAAGCCAGTGTGTGGGCCTTAGACCTGGGCAAGCAGGGTCCCTCCTCTGATCTTAGTGCTTCAAGCGACCCCAGCTTTGGAGTGCTTTCCTTGAGATTTTCCAAAGCACTTTGGAGTGCTTTCCCCTCCAATGCCTGAACTGGCCCAGAATATTCTGTGGGCACCCTCTCATCTTGCTACCCCAGTTCTGCGTGGGTCCTGGTCACCTGAAGCACCTACCCGAACATTGTCTATGTCCTCTAACCAGGAAGGCTCCCTGGGCTGTTGCTCTGCAATGTCAATGGACCTCTCTGATCTTTGTCCTCTCTCACCTTCAATCAATGCAATGTCCTCCTCTCCTAGGCTTATCTCAAGCTACGCAGGATAAGGGATGGAATTCTCTTGCACACACAAGCCTCTTCTCTCTCTGCCCATGGGTCCCTCACCTATGCTCCCCACTGGCAATGATGTGTGAAAAGCAGGAGTGAGGCAGTGTCATAAGAGATCACATTCTAGAAAGGCAATGACGACGGCTTACAGAGACCAAAGGAAGATACGAGTGGAAGAGGTGTTCGAACCATAAAATTTCAAATGGTAAGTTTCACGCGACTGGACAACGGATTATCATTTGCATTTTCTTACATACTCTGGAAGACGGGCATCTGTGATGGTCATCAGTGAGACACAGGAGGGACCTTTGAGAGTCACTGGCCTTTCTGCCAGTGTTCGCGACGGTGCTCTGGGTGAGGCCGAAGGCTGGGTGACATAACCAGCCTTGCATAAATGTCATATGAGGGAGCTGGAAAGGCAAGAAGATCTGTCCAGTTTTGGTGCAAGCAGGTTCCAAAGAGCTACAGCATTGTAAGTAATAACAGGAGTGTTACCTTTCCCTTGTCGTGAGAGAGAAGAAATTATCCAGGAATGACACATTTGGCAGTAAACAGCACAAAGAATAGTTCCTGGGCCTGACACGGGAAGACATGGGGCCGGGACACTCTGAAGAAGCTTCACCCCTACTGATTGGACAGGAAACGTGGACATAAGGACATAAGGACATCTTCCGAACACATCAATCTAAATCCTCACTGACCGGGGCTCTTGGGTGGCTCAGTCGCTAAGTGTCTGCCTTCGGCTCAGGTTATGATCCCAGGGTCCAGGGATCAAGCCCCGCATCGGGCTCCCTGCTCAGTGGGAAGTCTGCTTCTCCTTCTCCCACTCCCCCCAACTTGGGTTCCCTCTCTTGCTGTCTCTTTCCATGTCAAATAAATAAAATCTTTTTAAAAATTCTAAATCCTCAACGATAAATCACTACCCCTCACATGAGCCCCTGGATTTCAGAGCACATTTAAAAAATGAAACTGTACCTACAGCTTGCCTCCATTCCCCTCCAAAACAGTACTTAGGTAGGCACCCCCATGGACCCAGCGGTGACTCCAATCAAATCCGAAGGCCTTGTTGAGTTCTGGTGCTTGAACCCCCTACTCCACCCTGTGGCTTCTTTTTGTGTCGTAATTGGTCTAGTGTGTGGCAGGTAACCCCTAATTCTTAATCTAACAGCTTCCGTTTGGGGCTCAGCATTTCAGCAATGAAAACAGCAGCCTGGTTATGAAGGCCAGTTAATCTGTCCCTCACTTCCAAGTCCAAAGCGTCCATTCAATTTGAGTGAATGATTCAGTACACTGAGAATACTTATTACCTTTGTCAGGCAAAGAGTCCTCATCTGGAGGCATTTGGAAGGAGCCAAGGATTTCCCATTTTCCGAGATCTCTTCCTGGGACCAATTTTATCCCCACTGTGTTTCCCGCCTCCTTGCCTTCCTGAGCTCTAACTTCAGTGTGGGGCAGAAAATCGGACTTTTTCTGTCCTGCCAAGGCTCAGGAGCATGCTTTTCAGCCAGAGGTATTCGCTACTCCTTTTCTGCTTCCAAATAGAATAGGTTTTCAGGTAGGACCTTGGGGAGAACTACAAAAAGTTGACCCCACACTACCACATCCTGATATTTTCCTACTAAGCCCGGTAGCTGGTGTGCAGATCATACTGTCTGTATCTGAAGATACAGGGGGTGACAATTTGGCCAACTGTTTTGCTACTCCAAAATGAGGACTTATTTGGTTGGCAAGTAATAGACACTGATACTTAAGAGGGAAAATGACCTTTGTCTTAGTTTGCTCAGGCTGCCATAATAAAGTACGAGAGTAGATGGCCTTGGCAACAGAAATTTCTCCCTCACCGTTCTGGAGGCTGGAAGTTTGATATGAGGGTGCCAGTAGAGTTGGTTCTGGTCAAGACTCCCTTCCTGGCTTCCTGAGGGCTGCCTCCATGCTGTGTGGTCAAAGGGTCTTTCCTCAGTGTGTGTGTGTGCTGAGATATCTCTTCCTCTCTCCTACTTACAAGGCCACCAGTCCTATTTGATCAGGATCCCACCCTTGTGACCTCTCTGAACCGTAATTACCTCCTAAAAGCCTTATCTCTAAATACAGTCACACCACAGGTTAGAGTTTCAACATACGGATTTTCGGGAGACACAATTCAACCCATAGCAGTTTTTACTACAGAAATTCTGGGAGGTTCATAGAGCTAAATAATCAAGACAATCGGAACTTGTGACTGATGGAAACCATGTCAGGTCTGGATGTAAATAAAGAGAATGCAGGGAGTATATTTCACAGGCACTGGCCTATATATAAAGACTGAGCTGTGTGGCCTTTGACACATGTTCATTCAACCCAAGGTTCAAATTTTCAGGAGAGAAAGAGAGAGAGAGAATGGCTAGACTTGAGTCGTGTGCCCATCCTGGAGCTAATAACTCTCTCCAAAGGAAGAGATGGTGTTTTCTGATTGGCCGACCTGGGGTGTGTGTGTGTGTGTGTGTGTGTAGATGAGGTCAGCTTTATTCAAATCAGATAGAATGAGTTTCCCATAGGAAATGGAAGCTCTGTCAGGTGGAAAAGAGGGAAAGGTAGGGAGGTAGGCAGAAACAATATATGTCCACCACAGACTGCCAAGGTTTTGTACAAAAACTGTTGAAGTATAATATTTTCGAAGGAAAATATGGCTTGGTCCAAGGAGGGAAAAGTTGCTGTGCATTATCAACTTTGCCTTTTCAAGGTGACATTGACATGAGGAATTGAGTTTGGACCAACCAAGTCTTCACAGGGCCTTGGAATTTGTTTTCCAGGTAGATTAATTTCCAAAAAAGAAGAGGTAAGACAAGCTTTCAATGTAAATCATTTGTCACCCCAGAGTTCCCAAATTTGTCTTTCAGGGCATGGCTGAGGGCCAGACATCAGTTGCCTTATCATAAAATACCAAAAATGACCAAAAAAAAAAAACACCTTTTGGTTGCAAAAGTAGAACAGCAAAGCTAGCAATTACTGAATACCTACTCTCTGTCTGCTGTGGTCATCCCTGTTGAATGCCTTCACCAAATCTATTCCCCGCTGCCCCTCTTCTAATAGGATCTTGCTCTTATTCAAGTAATCACTCCTTCCTCTCCCACACCATGTAACTTAGGAGAAGGTGGGCCCTACCTCCAGCAACAAAGATGAATCCTGACTCATGTGAATCGATCATCAGAGTCCATTTCTCTTTTCTCCCAACTGACCATCTTTAGACCCAAGCCAAAGCTAGTTGCCATGGAGCACTCTTTTTTTTTCTAGCAACAGTTACTGATTCAGGAGGAGGACAATAACCTAGGTTGGCTCCATGAGATGTCAAGCAAGGAATTTCTCTCCATATTTGAGAGTGATTTGTTCTTTCTCCTCCACTGGCCATGGACAAGCAATCCAACAGGTCCAGTTGGGACCAGCAGCTCTCATGTTTCTATGGGGGCCAACCTGAGGAAAGCCAAGTCCAGAGAATGGCGGATATATGAGGACCAGAACCCTGGTTGGATTCCCACCTGGAGCTCTCTTCCTTCACCCGACTATGTGAAATTATACATTTCCTAATTGTTTCAGCCATTTTGACTCAGGATCTCTGTCACTTATAGCCAAAAGTATCTCAAAGCCAAATACTGTGTTAAGTAAGTACTCTATATGCATTTTTATCCACATACCACCTACAAGGAGGTAGTATTATTATCTCTATTTTAGAAGTGAAAAAACCTGAGACCCCAAAAGGTTAAGTAACTTGCCCAAAGTCACTGAGTTACTGAATCCAGGCTCCTGTCTCCAAAACCCACATTCCAAGCCAGTAAAAGTAAAACCAACTGGCTTTACATACTCTCCCAATTCCTAGGAAATTAGCATGAAATGGATATATTATCAAATAAATCATGGCTTTTCACTGATCTGGACCAAGGGTTCATAGGTTCTTGGTCATCACTTCCGATTGACCTTCAACTGCCAGAGAGCATAACCTTCGCACCCCTTACATCTCTTGGTAAGTAAACAGCTAATGTTCTGTAAGCAAGTACATCACCAGAGAATTTCCGTCCCCTCTGAAGAGTCAACAACACCATAGGCTCTAGTTTTCTTAAGAATAGGACCCATCTGCTGAGGGGAGAAGAGAGGAACAGTTCAAAATCTCAAGATTTCAAATTGTCCAGTGATGCAGAAACAGGAAGTCCGCTGGCTGACACGTAAGCGGTGCTGCTCTCCCTTTGCTCTAGACCCTGTAGGTTTGCCCTTGATGAAGAAAACATAGTTTCTAACCACGCAAGCCTTGGAACCCCACAGACCTGCATTTGAATTACCATTCTGGCATTTCTTAGCAATGTGAACCTGAGTCAATTCCTTAACCTAACAATGTTGCCACATCTTTAAAATGGGAATAACAGGAGTGCCCACATATAACATTATTGAGTTCAATGGGAAAAATAAATGCTTAAAGAGTTCTGTGGCTTTCAGCTACAACTATGTGTCCTCAAACTCAATGACCAGCGAAATCACCATTCCATCTCACATTTATAGGTCCGCAGGGTCTGTGGCTCAGTGGACCCAGGCTGGGCTCTGTTGAGTGGATCTGCCTCAAGCTTTGGGTTGGGCTGGGCTTGAGTCTAAGCTACAGGAGAGCACTCGGGTCTGTTCCACATGTTTTAATTCTGAGACCAGGATAAAGGGGCTGCAGCTGCCATGAGAGGGCCCAGCCCATTTCCAGGCTTTGTGGGCATCACATCTGCCAGGATCTCATTAGCTACAGCAAGTCACATGGCAAAAGGTGTGGCCATCGGAAGAGGGGAGGAACTGGTAACCACAGCACCATCTACCACAAGCTCTTAGACCAGGGACTAACTCTGAAAACATAAGTGGTTTTTCTGGGTCATTCCAGTAGTGATACTAGAGGCCCAGAGAGGCCACCATTCTCCGTGGTGGATGAGTAGAATGGTGATAAGCCAACTCTTGCCAATTCAGGGCTAAAAAAAGAAAGAAATGCTTCTTGATAGCATTTGTTTCACCGAAAATGAGGCTGTTTATTCCCATGTGGGAAAATGAAAATGTATTTTTCTCACAACTTAGTTTACCTACTAATCATTGAGTTAATCATAGAAGAATGCCAGTGAGAAAACTGGCCCTAATTCCTGGCAACTTGAAGGTTGATATCCTGACATATGGGAGAAGTATCACTGTGCAGTGGCTTTCTGTCCTTTCCTCCTGAGAGTAGGTGGTGGGCTTATCTCTAGCCAGGTGGGCAGTTCTCATTCTGTAGGCTAAAAGGTAACCCATTCATTAATTTTTCCACTTTATCATATCGGCCGCAATATAACAATTGTCCTCAATCATTCCTTCCCTTCAAAGGATGGTCCTTGTGTAGCCACCAAGCTGCTTAGTGTTGAAACAAGCCACAGATAAGCCTAAATGTTCTTTCATTCCTCTCTTCCTCAGTCTACCCCTCCACAATTCCCCCTTGGCCCCACATCTCAAGCCAAGCCCACAAACTGATCTTCCAGTGCTCTCCTCTATGAAGGGGTCACTGCTATGCAGCTTTACATCAAACTCAATTATTCTCCCACTTTTGAAAGATAAATCCAAGGACACAATGCTTGGAGAAATCACACTTAAACAAATCACGGAGATCAGCTGTTTCCAGACAGGAAGCGAAAGCTAAGGTAAATGGCAGAAAGTATAACTCTTATGTTACAGTCATGGTCTAGCACTGGTTTGTTGGGCCTGTTGAGGGAAGTCTTCATTTCACTTGCCTTAAGCCTTGGTGGTCCTCATTTGTCAGCCCTGTGGCTGAGTGTGGATGGTTCTGAGATCCTCGTCATACATGTAAGCTTCTTGGTACATGTTTAATAAGAAGTCCATAGGGGCACCTGAGTGGCTCAGTCAGTTAAGCATCCAACTCTTGGTTTTGGCTCAGGTCATGATCTCATGGTCATGGGACTGAGCCCTGCATTGGGCTCCATGCTCAGTACGGAGTCTGCTTGAGATTCTCTCTTCCTCTTCCTTTTCCCTTCCCCCTACTCATGCTCTCAAAAATAAATAAATAAGGGACGCCTGGGTGGCTCAGTGGGTTAGGCCTCTGCCTTCAGCTCAGGTCATGATCCCAGGGTGTTGGGATGGAGCCCCACATCGAGCTCTCTGCTCATCAGGGAAACCTGCTTTCCCCTCTCTCTCTCTGCCTACTTATGATCTCTGTCTGTCAAATAAATAAATAAAATCTTTAATCAATCAATCAATCAATCTTAATTTTAAAAAAGTCTTTTTAGGGGCAGGTTATGGTCTATTTATTTAGAATCTCTATCAACCCAAATGCACTGGGACAGTCAATAGATGTCAAACATCAAAAGTCTGACTCACCTGAGGGCAGTTTTGGAAACAATGCAGGTTCAAAACAGACCTGGTAGGTGATCACCATTCCTTCTCCAGCTGTTCTAGGAAGGGACACTTGAAGATGGAGAAGAAGCTGGTCCGAGAAGGCAGCACTCTTTAGCTGTGTTAACTCATGGCCTCAGAGTGGTGTCTCCCCTTTAAATCTCCAACCTAAGTCCAGACAGCACCCCAGACAGACTGGCCTTGTCTAAAAGACATCGCAGAACACTTGACCGGGCCAAAAGGGAGTGATCCCAGAATGCACAAGAGCTGCCATCCATCACTGGCTTCTAGTCTCTGGCCAGGACTCATTCCACTCCCACTGAGTCACCTGCTTCCTCAAGGATGCCCATCTGCCCCTCTCCCCGCCCCTCTCTCACATCGCCACCAAGCGGCAGGATGGGGCTTGGCGTTAAGGTGACTGACCCTTCTCCCCTCAGCCTTGTCTTTTCCAGGATACCACTTTGCTTCCCTGTACAACCACGATAGAGGCAAACTTGCTACAGTCTAGACAAGAGAGTGCAGGCAGGAGGAAGGAAAGGAGCCTGTGGTAGCCATTTAAGCAGGGAATGACTGCCTCCTTGCATCCCCCCCACCCTGTTCAGGAATTGTTTTATCTCCATTAGTTTTAACTGCACCACGAAATGCACTGAAGAATCATACAATAAGAAAGACAGCCATAGAGCAAAGTTGGGGGATTACTTTGTTATGTGTAGATCTGTATGCACCACAGACTCTGTAAATTCGTTATGGCAAGCGTCTTGCTCTCCAACCTCATGTTTGTTCCAGCTGTGTTCTGAAGGCATTAAAAGAAACCCAAATAATCAACAAACAGGCATGGATTCTTTTGCAACATGAGTTCAGAGGCAGTTCAAAGATGCTGCAAGAGAAATTCTTCTGTAAGAGGATGATAAATGGGGAAAGACACTGGCTTCCCTGTAGACCAAGACACCCGACTGTAAGGAAGGGATTTCGAAATGCCAGTTGTGGTAATGGACAATGAAGGGAGCAGGAAGTGTCCCAAATGATCCGAGGGAGCTGGGAAGCTGGAACGAAAAACCAAAGGAAGCAAATTAAAGATATGGCATGATGTCATCACGGGCCCATCAGAAGAACTAAAATGAAAAAGAAGGGCCATACCAAGTGCCGGTGGGGGAAGAAACCAGAACTCTCAGACACGGCTGCTAGGAGGGTAAATCGGTCAAATCCCATTGAATACCATTTGCCAGTATCTATAAGAGATGACCCGATGCCTGCCTCGTGACCTGGCAATTCCACCCCCACATCTATACCCACGGGAAGGCACATAGAAGCTAACCAGAATACACACACTTGAGTATATGTAGCAACGTGATTCATACTAGCACCAAACAGGAAACTACCTAAACGCCCACTGACAATAGAATGGAGGGACGCCTGGGTGGCTCAGTCAGTTAAGCATCTGCCTTTGGCTTGGGTCATGCTCTCCAGGGTCCTGAGATCGAGTCCTGCATCAGGATTCCTGATCAGCTGAGAGTCTGCTTCTTCCTCTGCCCCTCCCCCTGCTCATGCTCTCTCTCCCTCTCTCTCTGTCTCTGACAAATAAGTAAAATCTTTTAAAAAGCAGTATAACGGGTAGCTAAATGATGGTATTTTCACAAAATGGAACTAGACAGCAACAGGAGGGGACTTACTACAGCAACGTACTAGAATATGAAGGAATCTCGAAAGCTGTACTGTGTGAAGAAGCCAGCCACAGGAGTTCATCCTGTAGGACCTCATTTTCCATCTGGACGGTGTTGTGAACTGGTGAATGATGTTGCCTCAGAAAGACTTGTTGGAGTCCTAACCCCCGATACCTCAGAGTGTGATCTTATTGGAAGTAGGGTGGTTGCAGTCATAATTGACGAAGGTCCTACTGGAGTAGGAAGGACACTCAATCCAATATGAGTGGTGTCCTCATCAGAGGAGAAGAGACACAGGGACAGAGATACAGAAAGGGAGAAGGCCACGTGATAATGGCGCAGAGACTGCAGTGAGACATCAATAAGCTAAGGAACACCAGAACGGCCAGTCACCACCAGAGGGATCATGGTCCTGCCAAAACCTTGATGTTGGACTTCCAGCCTCCGGATCTGTGAGACAATACATTTCTATTGTTTTAAGCCCGCCGGTTTGTGATATTTTGTTCTGGAAGCTCTGGGATACCGAAACAAGATGGTCAAACCAATCTACCTTCTTAAAAGTAAGGATATGGTTACCCTTGGTGGCAGGGGTGATGTTTGGAAAGAGGCACGAGGGGGGATTTGTGCCCTTTCCTATGAGTATGAGTATGTTATATGAGTATGAGTATTTCCTATGAGTATGTGATATTTCAATGAAACATACACGCATGCACACACACACACAGGGGTTCCCTACTTATAGATGGTGCCCAAAACCCTGAGAAGGAGACCTGTATGTAGCAGGCAGAAAAACCTATCAAATGCACTCAAAGCTAATATTGAAAAGTTATTATGTGCCGAGCACTCCATTAAGTAACACAGTGATCAGTTAATTTCCCTATGGACCGCCTTCAGTCTTTAACCCAGAGTACCTCTATTCTCCTTTAGGAGAACCTCATGATTTCTCTACCCAGTGGAGACAGAGCTGTGTGATGGTGATGCAGGCTCTGGGCCCAATCTGCTTGGATTCAGATCCTGGCTTGGCCACTTTCTAGCTGTGTGACCTTGAGTAAATTACTTAGCCTCTCTGTGCCTTAGTTCCCTCATTAATAAAATGGGGATAATAATGGTGTCTCTACCTCATAGTATGTTTGCAAAGATTAAATCAGTGGATATACATAGAGGGCCCCATTCAATAATCATTGGCTGTTGTGGTATTGTAACTCCCATACTGTGCCTTTAAATCTATATGGCAGACATCCTCACTGTTCATAAGTGCCTAGGCCTCCTCTGCTTCCAGGAATGCAGGGGCGGGGCAGGGGGGGTTTACTTCCCTGCTTTTTATTTCTGTTTTATTGAGTAATATTTTCCATATAATAAAATACACAGTTATTGTTATGGGCTAAATGATATCCCCCCTTCCATCCCGTATGTTGAAGATCTAACCCCCAGGACCTCAGAATGTGAATGAATTTAAAGACAAAGTACCTTCAAAAGGTGATAAACTTAAAATGGGGTCATTAGGGTGGGCCCTAATCCCATATGATGGTGTACTTATAAAAAGAGGAAATTAGGATACACATCACAGCAGACTGAAGGAAGACTATGTGGGGACACAACAGGAAGCCAGCTATCTGCAAGGCAAGGAGAGAAGTCTCTGAAGAAACCAACCTTGACAACATCTTGACCTTGGACTTCCAGCCTCCAGAACTGTTGTTTAAACAGTCCCCCCCACCCCCCACCAGTCGTGGCATTTTGTTATGGCAGCCAAGGCAAAGTATACATTTATTATATGTTCTGTTGGATGAGTTTCGTCAAGATCTAGAACATTTCCATAATCCCAGACAGACTTCTCATGCCCCTTTCCAATCAATCCCCCCCACGCCCATAAACAACACCTTTCTGACATCTATCACCATACAGTAGTCTTGCTGGTTCCAGAACTTCATAAAAATGGAATGATACGGCACATACTTTCCTGTGCCTGGCTCCTCTTGCACAAGAAAATGCTTTTAGGGTCCATCCGTGTTGCTGCATGGATCATTAGTTTATTCTTTCTTATCGTTGAGTATCTTCCATTGTGCAAGTGCCCACGATTTGTTCATCCATTTGCCCGCCGATGCACACCTGAGGGGCTTCTCACGTGTGGCCGTCGGAAATAAAGCTGCTTTAAGCGTTTGCGTCCAAGTCGTACAGGGGACCTACGTTTTCGTCTTTCTTGGGTAAATACCTGGGATTGGAATTTCTGAGTCGTAGGGTGAGATGTGTAATTAGGAGAAACGGCCAGTTTTCCAAAGTGGTTGCACCATTTTACTTTACCACCAGCAGAGCATGACTTTCGATCGTTCCTCATCCTCATCAGTATTTGGGGTTATTGGTATTTATTTTTTCTTATTGTAGCCATTCTAGTGCATGTGCAGTCTTGGCTCTCATTTGCCTGTGCCTGTGCCGAGCATAAGCCTGATGAAAACCCACTAGTGAGGCGGGGCCACCAGTTAACATAGTAACCGCTGTGTGAAAGAAAAACAAACAAAAAACAAAAAGACAAGTAGCAGCAAGGACGCCTGTCATCTCTGTTCTAGCCAGGAACAGAACAGCCCCCTGGTGGCTAATGCCTGGGGCTGGCTGGTCCTCCCTGGGAAGCTCCTGCAGGGGTCAGGGCCCCACCTGCCAGGAAAGGCCAGGCCAGGCAAGCTACGACCAGGGCACTTCCCAGGGGGTTATATCTACACATCTGAGGGTGGGAGGAGGGATTTGAAATTGCAGAGACAAATATCAATCCATATCAATCAATATTTATTGCTGAGTAAATACCTACAGTATGCAAGGTGCTCCCAGGGGATCCGGGAGGGGAGTAGAGAGAGACTCTGAAAGATTTACTCCTCTCGATTTTGCATTATCTGTTCCTCCAGCCCCTTCCATTAGCATGAATAATTAACAGCTGACAGAGCTATCAGCCACAATAAGAGCGTGCTTAGGATTCAGGGTTCGTCACGCGCCGAGGAAGAGAAAAGGCTCAGGGGTTTGAAAGCGATGATCAGGACAGGTGGTGGAAGGGGAGGAAGAGGAAGCATTTTCAATACAAACGCGAAGCGGTCCGGTTTTCTGGGTTTCTGACAAAATCATCTTGAAAGGCATGTATCATGCATGAACGCTAACTTAGAAGTACGTAGGGAGGAACCTTCCCGACACCCTTCCCTCTCCCCGCTGCCCTCCCCAGGGAGGGGCTGGACATAACAGTCCAAGTGTGTCCTTTCAGACCCCATAGGAAAGTATTCACACACAGAAACGAACATCTACAGATTTCTTTTTTTTATAGTAATGAGATTCTATCCTACCTATCATCTGGAGCTTGCTTTTACTCCGTGATCATAGATCTTGAACATCTCTCCCTGTCTGTGTATCCATCCAAGACTCCATTGTAGAGGCAAGCCATGAATTAGTTATTTAACAGCTCCCCTATGGATAGGCATTTAGATCAATTGCAGTTTTCACTCCGTCTATCTACCTATCTATCTATCTGCACACACACACACACGTATGTATCTGGGTACACATGCAAATATATCTACAAGATAGCTTCTCAGGCTGGCTTGGAAGAGGACTCTGTTGCGCCAAAGGCTATGACCATTTAAATGTTGCTAGAAGCCGCCAAATTGCCCTCCAGAATGTCCTTGCCAATTAAAACTCCCATCGAGAGCGTACAGCAGCGCCTGTTCTCCCCCACTCTCCCCAATTCTACATATTGTTGATCCTTCTATCTTTTTAATGTTTGCCAACCTGATGAAAAGCGGTCCCTCGTTTCTGGTCATAATTGCACAGTTCTGATTTTTAGTGGGGCTGAATAGCCTTCATATTGTCTCTAGCCCTCCCCAAATCTGATGGCGCTGTGGGATTTTTTTTTTTTTAACAGAAGGAAGCAGGTAGGTGAGAACTGCCCCTCCTGGCCCAGTCATCTGGTTCTTGATGTGTGGTGCTGAAATCCAGCCAGAATGAAGCTGCTCAAACCTCTGGCGGTGGCTCAGGAAGGTGGGTTTGTTCAGCTGTGCTCAGACCCAAGTAATTAGCTGATGGTTTGGGCAGTTAGCTGCAACACCCCTGCCAAGATGCTATTCTCTTTAAGCTCCCAGGAAGCAAAAGGCGCACTTTGGTCCAACTTACTGTCTGCACACCTCCTCAGTCCTGGAAGGGGCTCCCTCTTTTGCAAGGACCATCCTATGGGTGCTTCATCCCCATCCTCTGGGTGCTTCATCCCCTACTGGTGATGAAGACGGTGGATGACCATAGGTTCAGTTGCTGGCTTGAAAACCAGACTCCGAGAGTTGTTCAGAAAACACTTGTGAAGACAAAAAAATTGTTTTAAAAAGTCAGCTCGGACGGTCTAAACTCTCACCTGAAACCCACTGCCCTATTCCAGTTCAGGCATCTACGCCTCAGGCTGGTTTGAAATCCTGCCCTGCTCCCCTCACCTCCTCCCGCCCTGTGCCCGCCCCTGCCCCTTTTCTCCCCTCTCATCCCCACCATCCTTCTTCCTACCCAGGCACCCCTTATCATCAGATTTAAATCCATAGCTTAACAACTCCAAACATTGCCCTCCTGCTCACACACACCCAACCTGCTCCCACCTGGAAGGCTTGCTATTGTTCCTTCTTCTGGAATGTTCTTCCTCAGAGACCCAATACATGGCTCACTCTCTCACTTTTTTTTAAAGATTTTATTTATTTATTTGACAGAGTAGAGAGCACAAGTAGGCAGAGCAGCAGGCAGACAGAGAGGGAGAAGACTCTCCACTGAGCAGAGAGCCTGATGTGGGGCTCGATCCCAGGACCCTGAGATCATGACCTGAACCCAAAACAGACACTTAGCTGACTGAGCCACCCAGGCACCCCTCACTTCTTTCAGACCTCATGTGGAACAGTGCTCCTCAGAGGCCTTTTCTGGTGACCTTACCTAAAATAGCATCCCCTGACACTCTCTGGCCCTTACCCTGCTTCATTTTCTTTTCTATTCTTTTTTTTTTGAAGATTTTATGTATTTATTTGAGAGAGAGGGAGAGGGCACACAGACAAGCACGGGGAGAGGGAGAAGCAGGACCTCTGCTGAGCAGGGAGCCTGACATGGGGCTCCATCACAGGACCCCAGGATCATGAGCAGGGATGAAGGCAGACGCTTAACTGACTGCACCACCCAGGCGCCCCTCATTTCTTCACGGCCCTTCTCACTACGTGGTATTTCATCATGCACGTCTCAGTTTGTTGCTTTCCCCCGCATTCGACTATCAGCTCCCCGAAAGCAAGGACTTCCTTCCTGGCTAACTCCCCAATGGATACCTGGCACAAGGTTTGTGCTCAATAAATGTCCCCTGGGGGCATGCCTCTTGGAAGAAATTTGGCAACATGCCATAAAACTAAGCATGCGGATGGCCCATCCCCAAGCAATCCCGCCAAGGAAAATTCCCGCACACGCCGGTGAGAGGACGTATGTGTGGATGTTCTTTATGGAAGAAGAGCGCCGTGAAGGACCATGGGTGTCCATTATGAAGGGAGAGGTTGGAAAAATGAGGTATGTGCACGCCATAGAACCCTAGGCTGCAGCTAGAAGGAAACGCTAAATGCACATACAGCAAATGCACACATCTTCACAGAGTGTTGCGTGCATCGTGGGAGAAGGGAAATGACCCAGCACGATACCTTTTATGGAAATTAAAAACACATATGCTGGGACGCCTGGGTGGCTCAGTTGGTTAAGCGGCTGCCTTCGGCTCAGGTCATGATCCCAGCATCCTGGGATCGAGTCCCACATCGGGCACCTTGCTCGGCAGGGAGCCTGCTTCTCCCTCTGCCTCTGCCTGCCACTCTGTCTGCCTGTGCTCGCTCTCTCTCTCTCTCTCTCTCTAACAAATAAATAAATAAAATCTTTAAAAGAAAACACATATGCCTAAAATGACCCTGTGTCTGATATCAAAACAAAAGAGCATTTAAGGACACCACTTATGCACCTTCTGGAAGGCGCCTCTGGGGAAGGGAATGGAACTGGGGGCTTGATGAGTGGAAGGAGGAGAGGGAAAAAGCAAAAGGGAGAACTGTGATGTGCTGAAGCAGGTAGGGTTCTCAAAGGCAGAGATGTGGCTAGTGGAGTTCCCTAGACCTCGGGAGGAAACGGAAGCAAACACAAAGCCCAGCGCCCTTTCTCCTTTGTCCGGCTGACATAGTGCTACCCATCCTTCAAGCTGAGCTCACACATAATCTCCATTTTGAAGCTTTCTTTGACCCTTTCCCATTGGATTAATTCCTCCTTTATTGACATTCCCATAGCATTTTAATGATACTTGTATTTTAGCGTTTATAACCTCGTATAATAGCTATTTGCTTACGCATCTGCCTTCTCCATCAGGAGCTAGAGGATGTGACTTATTAATTTTCATACCCCTGGCACCTAGAATTGGTGATGAAACAAATTAATGGTGAGTTTCAACAGACATATGTTGTAAGGCCCCGAGAATTACTCTAGTTGGAACTTGATCTATAAATTCAGGGGTTCCAGAATCAGCCAGAGTCTGACCAGGTGGACAAGAGTTTCTGAGTTTGGAACTGCTCTCCATTTTGTTATTCATTTCTGGGGAAGAGATGAGTCTGGGGCAACCAGTGTGGTCTGAGAGGCCTGCTGGACCGGGAGCTCCAGCACTGAATAGAATAGGCTACAGAAAACCCCCCTCCCGGGACCGGGCTGATTCTGGGGGGTGCCGGCCCAGCTGCAGGTGCAGCTAGAAGGAATTGGGACAACGTGGCTGACACAGAGCACGGGGCCCAAGAAGCCTGGCAGGTTAGGGGTTGCAAGGCCAAGGAAACAGGATATGTCACCAGAGGCCCAGCGGTGCGGAGTGATCTCCTGTCACTGGCAGGGCTTTGGTTTCGGGTGGGGGTCACGGTATTGATACTGGTACTCAACCTGGAGCAGCGACCAGTGCAACCAACTCCCCTGCCCAAGTACCTACCCCGGGCCAAGCATCACGCCCAATGCACAAAGGAGAGGGAACAGGGCCCGTGTGGGAAGCTGAGACTTGGGAATTGGGGCGTGGGGGTGTGGAGCTTGGACTGAGGAACCAGGAAAGGGTCAGGTTTGAGTCACCTGCAGGAAGTGGATGCCGAAATCCAGCCTCAAGAGCTGGAGCTGTTATGGAGAGGGGGCTTCACGGTGAGAATCACAATGACAGGCGACTCCCTGTGTGTGCCCAAGGAGGGCTGCTGGGCTCGGGGCTGGCCAGCGGCTGCCAGAACAGCTCTTTTCTGCTGCAGGCCTGACTTGTCTGTGACCTTGTGGGGACTTCTCGCCACTTATAGGGTTTTCATGATTTCACAAGCAGAATAAAAAGTGTCAATATCTGCCAAGTATTTGCTAGGTTCTCTTACAGTGTTCTAGACGTTTCTGTAACTTTATCCTTGCACCAGTCCTCTGAGGTGGTATTATGAGAGTGAAACGGGACAAAGAGAGGTGAAGGGACTTGCGTGAGTGACGCACCTGGCATCTGAGGCCAGGCAGTTTAACCCCAGAGGAAGTGTGTGCACATGCATGTGCACGCTCGTGTGTGTGTGCGCGCACACACACACACACGCACACACACTCTCTCTCTCTCTGTCTTAATCACTGCGCTGTATTGCCTTGCCAAAGCATGTGTCTCGGGGATGAGAGGGAAGAAGGACTAAGATTCTTACTGTCATTTCACCAGGACGTCCTGACAGCTGAGAAACATCTGCCAAGAGCCGACTGACCCACTTTCTTTGGCCACCAAGTCTCCTCCAGATTGGAGACGGGGCTGCCTAGAAATCAGATCTGACGGCTCCGGCCAGGGGCTCTGGCTTCTGCTGTCAGATGTGGGTGACCTCAGACAGCTCGTGGCCGCGGATGACTGAGTCCCCAGCAAGGCGGCACAGAGCTCCTCCTGCCTCATTCTTTCTCCGGGTGGACAGCATGTGATGCTCTCAGGACAGCTAGCGCAGGCGGTGCCCTTGGTGGCGGTGAGCTCCCCCTCACAGCGGTCCAGAAGCCTGGGGTCCCTGGGCCCGTGCTCTGAGAGCCGGCAGTTGGTGGGAAATCAGTTCAGTGGCTTTGCGGAGATGTGGCAGCTGGTGCTGCCAACACAGAGAGACCCGTGTCCTCCTGTCTTGCCACAGCATGCACGCGGGCCCGACCTGCCACCGCCAGCGTCCCTCTCCTGGGGACACTTTCTCTGCCCCCCAAGGCCCTACTTCGCCACTGTGTAAGCTCAGAATGCTGGAGAATGAATGCCCCCGGGAACAGTTCTCAACTAACGGGGAGCGAGTGGGGAGCGTCCCTGGCCCTCTGAGTGTGTGCTCTGTGCTGTCTCCCAGACAGGCATACCCCCTCAGTGGGTGACGCTCCCGCTTTGCCCTGAGTGGTCACCTGCTTGGTGACACAGCTTTCATTCGCCTCCTTCCCTCTCTGCCCTGCCTCACTGCCTTGCACCTCTCCCTGATGTACTCTCCCCACCGAAGAAACAATATACAAGCAGCTTGTTGTCTCGGGGCTTGCCTTTGGGGAACTCAAACAAAGACACCAGAAGGGACTCTCGGGGGCAAAGTGTAACTGGAGAAACAACGTTCTTCACCTGCACAATCTCTAGATTCTGGGGAGGGCGAATGTTCTAACCTTCTCCAAAGACACATAGGTCATAGAAGACGAGCTTCAGGAAGCCTAACAAGGGGCTTTTAAAATCTGACTGAAGACAGGCCTAAAACTACTCTGGCCTGCACAGGCCTCCGGCACCCCGAAGCTGGCCTCCTCTGGTCTTACTTAGCTTTACTCCTGGACCAGGGTTCTGCCTTTGGAAATGCAGGCAAAGGTGATCGCCTCTCTGATTGGAGGCTTTCTCTTCTGACGCTCTGGTCTTCTTTTGCCACATCCAAATGGAAATTACTTTTCTGCTCCAGTTAGCAACAGTTTCTGCTTTCCAGGTGAAGCAACATAATTCTCTGCAGGGATAAAGGGAACAGCCAACTGGATTCCCACAGTGGATGCTGGCTGCCCTCACATTTACCTGGGGCACCCTCTCCTAGCTAGCTGGCTCCACACCCTTTGGTTACCTAAAGCCCCAAATCCGCCAATGGCAGGGGGCCTACAGCCCTTCCCACCGCCACAAGGCCCAGGTTCTCATTAAGATATAGAGAAAAAAGGGGGCACCTCAGTGGGTTAAGCCTCTGCCTTTGGCTCAGGTCATGGTCTCAGGGTCCTGGGATGGAGCCCCCATCGGGCTCTCTGCTCAGCAGGGAGCCTGCTTCCCCCTCTTTCTCTGCCTGCCTTTCTGCCAACTTGTGATCTCCGTCTGTCAAATAAGTAAATAAAATCTTTAAAAAAAAAAGAAATAGAAAAAAGGTTGAAAAACATGGCATTTCTTTACGGAAATGGCTTCCTAGGTGTGGCATTTGTTTTGCTTTGTTTTCACATCACAGCACCCCAAAACCAATTTATGCTATTTGTCGAACATGCTGGGGCAGGTGGAGGAGGACGCCCTTGGCCGGAGGCAATTGACAGAGGCTTTCCTGTACCCTGGCCGCAGGCAGGCTTCGGGAGGGCTGTGAGGACCAGTGACGTCCCCGCATCTCTGTCACCCATTTGGGGCATGCTGCTTCATACTAACAATGATCTGGAGCTTATTCCACAGAAAGTCACAATGTGGGGCCAAAGCACAGGTTGTTCTCCTCCGAAGCCACAGGCTCCTTGTAGACCCCAGTTCTGCCACTTACTGAGATCGCCTTAAGAATAATTCGATTTTTTAAAAAAGAGCTCAATTTGGGGGCACCCGGATGGCTCAGTCAGTGAAGCGTCTGCCTCCGGCTCAGGTCGTGATCCCAGGGTTCTGGGATCGAGCCTCACGTGAGGCTCCTTGCTCAGCGGAGAGCCTGCTTCTCCCTCTCCCTCTGCCCCTGCTTGTGTGCACGCTCTCTCTCTCTCTCTCTCTCAAATAAGTAAATAAAATCTTAAAAATTAAATAAATAAAAATAGCTTGATTGAGGGATAACGTACATAGCAGCAATTCTTTCACTTTATATAAACAATCCAATGAATTTTGGTATATTTACAGAGCTGTGCAACCCACAGGACAATCTAATTCTGAAATATTTCTATCACTCCTTAAAAGGACTCAGTTGTAAACAACCCCTGCTCGGGAGCTATCTCAGCCACTACAAACGACTATCGTTAGCGTTCTCCCCTCCGCAGGCCTTTCTGGAAAGTGTCCAGAGGGAGTTTCCCAGGTGTGTATGAACCTGGCTGCCCCTCTCAAACTCTGAGACTTGTGCCAGGTGTTGCCACCAACACATAAGATCCTGAAAGTGCCAAGCTTAAGGTGTGGTCTGCTGCAAAGTGGGGCGAGGCCTCTTGACCATCTGTATGACAATCTTTCAAGGCACCCCAAATAAAGCTGTATGACCCATCAGCTACTGTTTAAGCACCTGCCAGGTGCCGGTCCTGGGCTAGCACCACAGACTTGAGGCCTGGGTGGGTTATATGCCCAGGAAGCTCCCTCGTTCCCACTGCAAGTCCGGTACGAGAATTCTCCCGGGCTTCCAGAACAGCCGCACTTGGGTGTGCTTGATGCCCAGTGTGGACACACACAAGGACCCTGGTTTCATTCTTATTTCCACCCCCTGTAACTGGCCAGTATTCATATTTGTTATGTTGTCTTCAGCTCCTTAAATTTTGTTTTAAAGACTTGATTTATTTATTTATTTGACAAAGAGAGAGAGAGAGAGCACACATGTGCTCAAGCAGGGGGAGTGGGAGAGGGAGAAGCAGGCTTCCCGCTAAGCAATGAGCTCAATGCAGGGCTCTATCCCAGGACTCTGAGATCATGACCTGAGCAGAATGCAGACGCTTAGCCAACTGAACCACCCAGGCGCCCCTCTCTTCAGCTTTTTTTTTTAATGAGTAAAACTGGGGCACCTGGGTGACTCAGTGGGTTAAGCCTCTGCCTTTAGCTCAGGTCATGATCTCAGGGTCCTGGGATCGAGTCCCACATCTCGCTCTCTGCTCAGCAGGGAGCCTGCTTCTCCTCTCTGCCTGCCTCTCTGCTTACTTGTGATCTCTCTGTCAAATAAATAAATAAAATCTTTAAAAAAACAAAAAATAAAAAATGAGCAAAACGTTATAGAGCGATAAGGTCCATTCTCTTTCCCACCTCTCAGTGAAAATCATTACTTTATTTCCTATGATTGTAGTACATTTTTTTCCACCTGTTGGTACTCCATCCAGATCTTCCGGGATTTTGTTTTTCACCAGTTCTATGAGCCCCTTGCCAGCTTCTGCGGGCTTTGGCTTCTAACAGCCCACAGCAAGAACTCCTTAGAGACAACTCAGAGTATCCTAGAGCCACCTTGCCTGCTGTCCCAGGGAGTCAGAAGTGCCTGGGGGCCCATGGTCAATGACTGGCACGAAGGCTCGAAAGCCCAGAGCTCCCCTTCTGCGCCAGCAGAGGCTGTGGGGACCCGACCTGAAATCCCCCTTGCTTGGCTCTGTCCCTCCTTTATCCTGCTCCCCTCCTTCCTCACTGGCTCCTGGTGGGGGTGGGGAGTACTTTCTTCACAAAACTCTCCAACACTCTGAGGCACAGCCATTTAAGACAAGCCTGGTTCACACGGGAGCCGCTCTCCTCCTGCAGATGTTCTGGCTAAGGTGTGTACTTAGTGCAATGGCGGGCTCGGAGAGCGCGCGGCCCCGTTTCACCAGACACACTCCAGCGTGTTCGTGCTCATTCACAGCTCCGCCAGCAGCATCTGAGAAGCCCTGTTTCTCTACATTCTCGAAAATCTGCGAGACGGTCAGACTTAAGGTTTTGCCAATCTCATGGCTGAGAAGTTTGACACCTCGATATACATTTGTGGCTCTATTCTGTGAATAACCTGTTTGCCCCCTTTGCCCACTCTTCTGTTGGGCAGTTTCCCTTTTACTGTTTGACTTGTATAAGTTCTAGTATATTCTAGGTGCCTTTGTCTGTTACAAAATTTGAGAACTCCATATTGTTTCAAAATAGAAACGAAATTTTAAAATAACATATGCTTGGGCATCTCGGTGGCTCAGTGGGTTAAAGCCTCTGCCTTCGGTTCAGGTCATGGTCCCAGGGTCCTGGGATCGAGCCCCGCATCGGTCTCTCTGCTCAGCGGGGAGCCTCCCTCTCTGCCTACTTGTGATCTCTGCCTGTTGAATAAATAAATAAAATCTTTTAAAGAAAATTAAATAATAAAATAAAATAACATATGCTTATTTAAAAATTTAAATAAGGCCAAAGAAGAGAAATTAGAAAGAAAAAGTTGTTTCTAATAATCTCCACTATGCTTCAACTCCACCCAATGATAAAAATAACTACCGTTAACAGAGGGGCATATATCCTTCCAGAATGTATAATGCATATAAAAATACACAAAAATAGATTTACATGAATTAATTCACTAAATATTATTAAGCATCTGTCATGAGTCAAGTATAAATGGTAGCAAAATACACAAATTATTAAAAATACATGGGATTTATAAAAAAACACTCCCTAACTAGCTTTTCTCAATACTCAGTCTATTATAGATATCTTTTTATGTTAAAACATATGACTCCCCCTGACTCAGCATAATATTCCATTGAAAAGCAATCTTCCACCAACAGACCTTTTGGCTTCTCCATTTTTTATATTTTTTATAAAGACTCCCTCAATGAACATCCTTATACATACATCTTTTTGCAGTTGCCCGATTCTCTCCTTAGGATAAATTTCTACAACTTGAACTTTTGGACCCAGAAGAGCCCATTTTAAATTTGATAGTGACTGCCAGATTGCCCTCCAGAAATCTTTTTTTTTTAAGGTTTTATTTATTTATTTGACAGATAGAGATCACAAGCAGGCAGAGAGGCAGGCAGAGAGAGATGGGGACGCAGGCTCCCTGCTGAGCAGAGAGCGCAATGCAGGGCTCCATCCCAGGACCCTGAGACCATGACCTGAGCCAAAGACAGAGGCTTAACTCACTGAGCCACCCAGGTGCCTCGACCTCCAGAAATCCTGTGCCAATTTACACTCTCACCCACAATGTTTATGTATGTCCATCTCCCATTATCAGCTGTTCTTTACAAAGAAAACCCTTAATAACTATTTCATTTCTAGAACCCAAATGCATAATATACATATAATTTTCCTTTCTCTATAGATTTTAGGGGAAAGTAGACAAGAGCAAGTTCTAACAGCTCTAGCATAGCAAGATATTTTAGCCCTTTTAGTAATTCACTGAATCCTCTCTATGGAGCTATTTAATCACAAAGTGAAGTATGTTTGAAGGAAGAGGTCTGGTTGAAAACCCACCCAAAGGCATTTAGTCATCAAATGTCAAAAGGACTTTTTCCTAAAGTCTCTTACCGACCGTGTGTTCCCACAGCAAAGACCCCTGTCACTCATCAGGAGGCTTCTTGGCCTCTCTACACCTCTTGTTCTTCTTTTAGCTCTGAATATTTCTGCAGCATATGGACATACAGTACTTGCCTTGATAGGATCTCTTTCTTAGATGCAGATTTTGAGTTTTGCTTGTTTACTGAAATCTGGAGCTAGACAAAAAAAAAAAAAAATTCACAGGTGAAGGTAGAATGTGAACACCTGGCTTTTCACACTACCCTTCAGGAGTCACTTAGCATCTCTGAGCCAAAGCATTGGCCCACATCCATCTCTCCTTTTGAGTTTCAGAGAAACTTTGTTTAACCAGAGGTCAGTAAAAATCTTTGGAAATGAAATTAACAATGTAAGAAGGCAAGAGTGCTGATTTTCTAATGTGGCAACAAAGTGTAACCCAGAAAACCTTTCAAGGTCAAGATCTTTGTTTTACAGCCTTCCTTCTAGAGGCTTAGATGGAATTAGCCACATGGGAGATTACTGTTTGCCTCTCTGTGTGGTCCTCTCTGTATCCTCCAGGGCTGCTTAATGAAAGATACAATGAAGATGGCAGGGTGGAGACGGATGGAAATATAGCATGTGATATCATAAAGTAGAGGAGGGAAATGCCAGTGTAGCACTGACATCCAAAGATGTCCTTGTTTATTTTGGCAGAAGTGTGAATGCTTAATTGATAGGTGTTTTAGAAGAAGTAATAGTTGGGGGCCTTTGCAAGAGACAAAAACCCCTGTCTTATGCAAAAGCAGGAATTTAATACAGGGAATTCAGGGCTTATGATATCACTGGAAAGCCTGAAGGAGTACCTTATAAGCTTCACCCCCATGAATGACTGTGGAACAATATAGCACTGGCTACCAGGGTAGCACAAGACTCTTTGTTTACCACTGGAATCTCGAGTTCAAAAACAGAGCATTCTAAGTGCGATTCAAGGATCAGGAAACCAGAATCAAGAAGGGCCCTCTTCCCCTGAACCTATTGCCATGAGTGCCTCTCAAAATCCAGCAGCCTGGAGAATAGACACAGAACCTCTCATTTCACATTTCTCCAGAGAAGACATACAAGTGGCCAACAAGCACATGAAAAAATGCACAACAGTACTACTAATCATCAGGGAAATGTATGTCAAAGCCACAATGAGAGAATAATACCTCACTCCCATTAGGATGGCCACTAGCAAAATAAAAACAAAAACAATACCAAAAACCAAAACCAAAAACCAAAAACCCCCAAAACTAAAAGCAACCAAAAAACCAAAAATCCAGAAAAGTAGCAAGTGTTGGTGAGGATGTGAAGAAATCGGAATGCTTGTGCACTGTTGGTGGGAATGTAAAACGTCTAAGCTGCTATGGAAAACAGTATGGAAGTTTCTCAAAAAATTTAAAATAGACTTACCATATGATCCAGCAATCCCACTTCTGGTTACCCAAAATAATTGAAAACAGAATCTTGAAGAGATATTTGCACATACGTGTTTGCAGCAGCATTATTCACTGTAGCCAAGATATAAAAACAACCATATCAATGGATGGATAAAAAAACTCACACACACACACACACACGCGTGCGCGCACACACACGCACACAATTGGAATGTTATTCAGCCTTACAAAAGAAGGAAATCCTGGGATGCCTGGCTGGCTCAGTCGGTGGAGCGTGCGACTCTTGATCTCAGGGTTGTAAATTCAAGTCCCATAATGGGTGGAGAGATTACTTAAAAACAAAATCTTTAAAAAAGAAAAGAAAAGAAGGAAATCCTGTCATATGCTACAACATGGATGAACACTGAGAACATTGTACAAAGTGAGATAAGCCAGTCATAAAAGATAAACACTGCATGATTCCACTCATATGATGTATCTAAAGTCAAACTCTCAGAAAGAGGGAAAGGATGGAGGTTGTCAGGGACTGGGAGGAGGGGAAAATGGAGAATTATAGTCAATGAACACAGAGTTTCAGTTTTACAAGATGAATCATTTTGAGAGATCCATTGCCCAGGGATGCGCATTTGTTAACGCTACTCTACCATACACTTAAAAATGGTTAGGATGATGAATTTTATGTTATGTGTTTTTTATCACGATAAATAAAAAGGAAGGAAGATTGTCTTGGTTGGATCTGACCCAATCACATAAGCTCTGTAAGAGTGGAGAGTTTTCTCTGGCTAGAAGCAGAGAAGGCAGAGATTCGAAGCATAAGAATGATTTGATAAGGTGTTGTGGTTTGAAGATGGACAAGGTCACATCGCAAAGAATATAGGTGGCCTCTAGAAGTTAAGAATGGTCCACAGCTGATAGCCCATGAGGAAACAGTGCCTCAATTCTACCACAACTTCAAGGAATTGAATTCTTCCAACAGCAAGAATGAGCTCAGAAGCCAATTTTTCCCCAGAGTTTTCAGATTAGAATTCAGCCTGACAACTTGATGTTAGCCTTGTGATACCCTGACCAAGGAACCCAGCCACATCATGCTGGACTGCTGACCTACAGAACTGTTAAGCTAATAAAAGAGTATTGGTTTTAAGCCCCTAATTGTGTCAATTTGTTACATAGCAATAGAAAACTAATACAGTTGATTTGTCATGCAGCAAAAGTGAACTGAAACAAGATGGAAGAACTTTGATATGCAACTGTAACAGAATGCTTTGTGACAGAACTTGATGTATGTTACAAGGACAAAATGTGACAGATTTGGAATCTGAGGGGTCAGTTCATCAAAAGAGATATGAGACTATACTCTTGTCCTTCTTCAATGACTTTATTTCCCAACCCCCCTATTGTTTAGTGTGATACCATTACCTGAAAACATATTTTCATTTAAAAAAACTTCCTTCATATTTTAAAATATGAAAATAAAGAAAATGTATCAAGAGACAGAGGAGTAATTATAATGATTTATAACATGACAGCAAAGAATATTAACTTTTTAGTTTTTGATTTTTTTTAGATTTTTTTAAATTTATTTATTTGACTGATAGAGAGATCACAAATAGGCAGAGAGGCAGACAGGGGTGGGGGGGGGGAAGCAGGCTCCCCGCTGAGCAGAGAGCCCGATGTGGGACTCGATCCCAGGACCTTGAGATCATGACCTGAGCCGAAGGCAGTGGCTTAACCCACTGAGCCACCCAGGTGCCCAGTTTGTAATTTTTATAGGCTCACAAAAATTGCCAAAATACCCATGGCCTGATTTCCTGAAGTGGTTTGTATGTTTTCTTACTGTTGAGTTTGGAGAATACTTCATATATTCCAGCTATCAGCCTTTCTCAGATACGTGTTTTGTAAATACTTTTTCTGACTCTGTGACTTGTCTTTTTACCCTCTTCATCTCATAGAACAAACGTTTTGAGGTTTTTAAAAAATATTTTATTTTATTTGAGAGCAATAAAGAAAATGAGAGAAAGAGAGCATGAGAGGGGGGAGGGTCAGAGGGAGAAGCAGACTCCCTGCTGAACAGGGACCCCAATGTGGGACTCCATCCTGGGACTCCAGGATCATGACCTGAGCCAAATGTAGTCACTTAACCTACTGAGCCATCCAGGTACCCACAAAAGCTTTAATTTAAAAAAAAAATTTTTTTTTATTTATTTGACAGAGACAGAGACCACAAGTAGGCAGAGAGGCAGGCAGAGAGAGAGAGGAAGGGAAACAGGCTCCCTGCTGAGCAGAGAGCCCGATGCGGGGCTCTATCCCAGGACCCGGAGATCATGACCTGAGCCGAAGGCAGAGGCTTTAACTTACTGAGCCACCCATGTGCCCCAAAGCTTTAAATTTTGATGAAGTCTACTTAAGTGATTTTTTTCTTTAAGGATGGTTTGTTTTGGGGTCACATCTAAGTATTCCTGAGGTAACAAAGGTGTTTTCTTTTGTTCTCTTCTATAAATTTTATAGTTTTACATTTACATTGAGATATATAATCTATTTTGAGTTACTTTTCTGTAAGGTGTGAGATTCATTGTTTTGCCTATTGATGGCCAATTGTTCCTATACCATTTGCTGAAAAGACTATTCTTTTTCCTTTGATTGCTTTTGTGCCTTTCTGAAAAGATCAGTTGGACATGTTTATGTGAGCCTGTTTTAAAGTTCTCTTTTCTTTTCCACTAATCAATCTCTCTCTCTACATCTCTTTCCCACCACTAATACCATACTGTCTTAATTACTCTAAGTATATAGTAGGTCTTAAAATTCCATAGTGTAATCCGTGATTTTATTTTTCTTCCTCAACATTGTTTTGGCTATTTGTCTATTAGTTATTAGCTATTTAGCTATTTAGTTAATTTGTCTTCCCACATAAATCTTAAACTAAGTTTGTCTATATCTACAAAAGATACTGTTGGGATTTGTTGGGATTTTTATAGAAATGTTGAATCTATATACACATCAACTTCAGGAGAATTAACATCTTTACTGTGTTGAATCTCCCAATTGATAAACATTTATTCATATCTTTTGTTAATTCCCCTCATGAGAGTTCTACAGTTTTCAGCATATAGAATCTATGTTTTGTTAGATTTCTACTTGGGTGCTCCTTTTTAAAAACAATTATAAATGGTATTGTATTTTTCATTGTTTTTTAAGAGTTATTGTTTAAATATTAAAAATGTGATTAACTTTTGAATGTTAACCTTGCTAAACTCACTTAGTCTGGAGTTTTCCTATAGATTTATTGGGACTTTTGTACATAGACAATTATGTCACCTGCAAATAGAAGTTTATCTCTTATCTTCTAATTGCTGTGTCTTTTTTATCCTTTTCTTGCTTTATTGCACAGGTTAAGAGTTGCAGTTAAATAAGAGTGATGAGAGTAGACATCCTTGCATTTTCCCTGATCTTAGAGGAAAGGGGTTCAGTCTTTCACATTATGTATGATGTTAGCTGATAATTTTTTTAAATACCCTTCATCAGGTTAAGGATGTTCAAGCTCCTTTCAATTCCTAGTTTGCTTAAGTGTTTCTCAGAAATGGAAGTTGGATTTCATCAACTGCTTTTTCTACATCAGTTCATATAATCTTGTGGCATTTCCTGCCAGCCTGTTAATATATAGTGGATTGCATTGATTCATTTTCAAATACTGAACAATACTTGCAATCCTGGAATAAATCCCTTTACTTTTGGTAGAGGATTTTTTTTATGTTGCTATCTTTGGTTTGCTAATTTGTTGAAAACTTTTGGGACTGTGTGCAATGAGGGATATTCGTTTGTAATTTTCCTTTATTATACTATCATTGAACTTTTGTGTGTAATGCTGTTTGTTACCTTATTATTCTTTTAATAACTTTGGTGTCCACAGTGATATTTCCTTTTATTCCCAACATTTATAACTTGTGACTTCTCTTTTTTTGGTCAGTGTTGTTAGAGATTTATCAATTTTACTGACAGTTTTAAAGAACCTGCTTTATTTTGACCAATTTTCTCTATTGTTTTCCTATTTTCAATTTCATTTATTTCTGCTCTTCATTTTATAATTTGCTTCCATTTTCTTGGTTTGCAGTTATTCTTATTTTTCCACTTTGTTGAGATGAAAATTTAGATTGTTGATTTGAGATCTTTGTTCTTTGTGAATATAAGCATTTAATGTTACAAATTTCCTCCTATGCACTGCCTTAGCTGTATTCTGCAGGTTTTGATATGTTGTATTTTCATTTTCATTCAGTTCTATGTAGGTTTTGATTTTCCTTGAAACCACCTCTTTGGCCCATGGATTGTTTAGAATTATGTTATCTAATTTTCAATAATTTGGAGAGTCACCAGTTGTCTGTTGATTTTTAGTTTGTTCAGTTATGAGCAGAGCTGATACTCTATATGATTTTCATACTTTTTTAAAATTGAAGTATAGTTGACATACAGAGTGAATTGACAATTCTATACATTACCCAGTGCTCCCCATGATAGGTGTAACCACCATCTGTCACCATGCAATATATTTTTTTTAATTTTTATTTTTTAATTTCTTTTCAGTGCACCAGAATTCATTGTTTATGTGCCACACCCAGTGCTCCATGCAATACGTGCCCTCCATAATACCCACCACCAGGCTGACCCAACTTCCCACCCCCTGCCCCTTCAAAACCCTCCAATTGTTTTTCAGAGTCCACAGTCTCTCATGGTTCTTTTCCCCCTCCAATTTCCCTCAACTCCCTTCTCTTCTCCATCTCCCCATGTCCTCCGTGTTATTTCTTATGCTCCACAAATAAGTGAAACCATATGATAACTGACTCTCTCTGCTTGACTTATTTCACTCAGCATAATCTCTTCCAGTCCCGTCCAAGTTGATACAAATGTTGGGTATTCATCCTTACTGATGGAGGCATAATACTCCATAGTGTATATGGACCACATCTTCCTTATCCATTCATCCGTTTAAGGGCATTTTGGTTCTTTCCACAGTCTGGCGACCGTGGCCGTTGCTGCTATGAACACTGGGGTACAGATGGCCCTTCTTTTCACTACATCTGTATCTTTGGGGTAAATACCCAGTAGTGCAATTGCAGGGTCATAGGAAAGCTCTATTTTTAATTTCTTAAGGAATCTCCACACTGTTCTCCAAATTGGCTGTACCAACTTGCATTCCCACCAACAGTGTAAGAGGGTTCCCCTTTCTCCACATCCTCTCCAACACACGTTGTTTCCTGTCTTGTTAATTTTGGCCATTCTAACTGGTAAGGTGGTATCTCAATGTGGTTTTGATTTGAATCTCCCTGATGGCTAGTGATGATGAACATTTTTTCAT
>ML097896.1:0-16465 GCA_003697995.1 Taxidea taxus jeffersonii
CCCCCATGAGGAGTGGTGTGAGAGCATACTGCAGGAGTCTGCTGGGTTTGGAGGCTCACAATGGGGTGGTGTGCCTGAGATAGAAATGCTGGGTCACAGGCCGGGTGAACACAGAGTGCAGTTAGAGACCAGGGAAACAGGAGTGATGGACTGCTCTCTCCTGAGGGCGCACTGAAAGTGGAGCCCCAAGCTTTTGGCTCTGAGGCTGGAGATTGGGAGGCTGCCATTTCCATTTTCATCCTCTAAAGCTGCTAGGAAAGACTTCGGGGACCAAAAGCCATATAGGGCAAACCTGAACAGATTGTTTAGCCTGGCTCCTGGCAAGGGCAGTGTAATTCTGCCTTGGGCAAAGACAGTTGAGAATCGACATGACAGGCCCCTCCCCCCAGAAGATCAGCAAGAATACCCAGTCAAGACCAAGATTATTGATCAGTGACCCCAGATCTAGGGGAATACAGCATATGGAATACATGGCTTTTCCCCCATGATTCTTTAATCTTTCAACCTTTTCAAAAATTTTTGTATATACACATATATTATACATAATATACATATTATTATATACATATAATACATATATGTATTATATATATACATATATATATATGATTTTCTTTTTTTCTTTAGAATTTTGAGATGCAGTTTCTTCTAACAGACCAAAATCCACCCCAATCTGGTGTATGGCTCTGTTCTATTCACCCACCTCATCATATTCTTGTTTTTTCCTCCATTTAAAAAATTTTTGTTAATCTTTTTAAATCTTCATCTTTACAGTTACATTCTATCACTTCAATGTACTTAATTTTATTTTTGTATTTATAAGTCTTCCTTCCTTTGTAATTTTGACATGTAGTTTCCTCTAACAAACTGATGAAAATACATTCAGGAGATAGTGTATTGCTCTGTTCTGTTCATCTGTCTATTTATATCCCTTCCTTTTGTTGCTGTTGTTATTTCTTTCTCTTTTGATTTTTCTTGTCTTCTAATTTCCCTTTTTGCAGTTACATTCTATCCTTTCATTGCATTTAATTTTATTTTTGTACATATATAAGTTTTTCTTTCTTTATAATTCTGAGATCTGGTTTTCTGAAAAACAGACCAAAAACAACACAGAATCCAGTGTATTGCTCTATTCTGTTCAGCTGTCTGATTATATTCTCCTACTTTCTTTCTTTTTTTTCAGTTTTGGGTCTCTTCTGATTTGTTTAGGGTATATGTCTCTAGGGTCATTGTTGCCATTTTAGTATTTTGCTCTCTCATCATCTATTCTTCTCTGGAAAGGATGACAAGACAGAAAATTTCACCTCAAAAAAGAGAAAAAGAGGCAGTACTGACTGCCAGGGACCAAGTCAATATGGACATTAGTAAGAATTCAGAACTGAGTTCAGAATAACAATTATAAAGATACTAGCTGGGCTTGAAAAAAGTGTAGAAGACAGTAAAGAATCCCTTTCTGTAGAAATAAAAGAAATAAAACCTAACCAAGTTGAAATCAAAAAGGCTATTAATCAGATGCAATCAGAAATGGAGGTTCTAACGGCTACATTAAATGGAGCAGAAGAGAGAATTTGTGATATATAAGACCAAATGATGGAGAATAAAGAAGCTACTTCTTTATACAATTTTAAACAACTACTGGATCACGAGGGAAGGAGTTTGAAAGACAAGTGATACCTAAGGTGAAACAATATTAGAATAAGTCGGATCCCAGAATAAGAGGAAAGAGAGAGGGGCAGAAGGTATATTGGAGCAAATTATACTGCAGACCTTCCCTAATCTGGGGAAGGAAACAGGCATCAAAGTCCAGGAGGCACAAAGAATCCCCCTCAAAATCAATAAAAATAGATCAATTCCCCAACATAAAATAGTGAAACTCACAAATCTCAGAGACAAAGAGAAAATCCTGAAAGCAATTTGAGACAAGAAGTCTATAACCTACAAGGGTAGAAACATTAGATTGTCAGCAGACCTATTCATGATACCTAGCAGGCCAGAAAGGACTAGCATGATATATTCAGGGTGCTAAATGAGAAAAATATGCAAACAAGAATACTTTATCCAGCTAGGATCTTATTCAAAATAGAAAGAGTGATCAAAAGTTTCAGGACAAACAGAAACTAGAAGAATTTGTGATCACCAAACTAGCCCTACAAGAAATATTGAAAAGGGTCCTCTAAACAAAGAGAGAGCCTAAAAATAACATAGATCATATACAGTAACAGTCACCTCACAGGCAATACAATGGCACTAAATTCATTTCTTTCAATAGTTACCCTGGATGTAAATGGGCTAAATGTCCCAATCAAAGACACAGAGTATCAGATCAGATTTAAAAAAAAATCAAGACTCACTGATATGCTTCCTTCAAGAGACTCATTTTAGACTCAAAGACACCACCAGATTGAAAGTGAGGGGGTGGAAAACCATTTATCATATTAGTGGACTTCAAAAGAAAGCTGGAGGGGAGGCACCTGGGTGGCTCAGTGGATTAAGCTTCTGCCTTCAGCTCAAGTCATGATCTCTGGGTCCTAGGGTCAACTCCTGCCTGGGGTTCTCTGCTCAGGAGAGGCCTGTTCCCCCTACCCCTCTGCCTGCCTCTCTGCCTACTTCTGATCTCCCTCTCTCTCTCTGTCAAATAAATAAATAAAATCATGGGGCACCTGGGTGGCTCAGTGGGTTAAAACCTTTGCCTCAACTCAGGTCATGATCCCAGGGTCCTGGGATCAAGCCCCACATGGGCTCTCTGCTCAGGAGGGAGCCTGCCTCCTCCTCTCTCTCTCTCTGCCTGCCTCTCTGACTACTTGTGATCTCTGTCTTTCAAAAAAATTTTAAAAATAAATAAATACATAAATACGTAAATAAAATCTTAAAAAAAGAAAGAAAGAAGGAAAGCTGGGTAGCACTCCTATCAGACAAAACCAGAGACTGTAATAAGAGATGAGGAAGGACATTATATCATAATTAAAAGGTCTACCCAACAAGAAGATCAAACAATTGTAAATACTTATGCCTCTAAAATGGAAGCAGTCAATTATATAAGCAAATTAATAACAAAATCAGAGACACATTGACAATAATACAATAATAGTAGGGAACTTTACCAACCTTCTCACTGCAATGGACAGATCATCAAAGCAAATGATCAACAAGGAAATAGGGGCTTTAAATGACAAATCAGAACAGATGGACTTTACAGATATATTCAGAACATTCCATCCCAAAACAACAGAATACATATTCCTTTCTAGTGCACATGGGACATTCTGCAGAATAGATCACATTCTGGGTCACAAATCATGTCTTAACCAGTACCAAAGGACTGGGATCATTCCCTGCATATTTTTGGACCACAATGCTTTGGAATTCAAACTCAATCACAAGAATAAAGTTGGGAAGAAGTCAAATACATGGAGGCTAAAGTGCATCTTACTAAAGAATGAATGGGTCAAACAGGAAACTAAAGAATTTTTAAAAAGCCCATAGAAACAAATGAAAATGAAAACACAACAAATTTTTTGGGATACAGAAAAGGCAGTCCAGGAAGAAAGAATATAGCACTACAAGCCTTTCTCAAGAAACAAGAAATGTCTCAAATACACAACCTAACACTACACTGAAAGCAGCTGAAGAAAGAACAATAAATAAACCCTAAGCCCAGCAAGAGAAGAGAAATAATAAAGAAATCAATAAAGTAGAAAACAAAAGAACAGATCAACAAAAGTAGGAGCTGGTTCTTTGAAAGAACATCATGATAAGCCCCTGGCCAGACTTATCAAAAAGAAAAGAGAAAGGACCCAAATAAATAAAATCATGAGCAAAAGAGAAGAGATCACAACCAACACTGAAGAAATACAATTATAAGAACATATGAGCAACTATATGCTGACAAATTAGACAATCTGGCAGAAATGGATGCATTTGTAGAGTTGTATAAACTACCAAAACTGAACCAGGAAGAAATAAAAAACCTGAATGGACCCATAACCAGCAAGGAAATTGAAGCGGTAATCAAATATCTCCCAATACACAAGAGCCCAGGGCCAGATGGCTTCCCAGGAAAATTCTACTGAACATTTAAAGAAGAATTAATACCCATTCTTCTGAAGCTTTTTCAAAAAATTGAAATGGAAGGAAAACTTCCAAACTTAAAAAAATTTTTTTAAGACTGATTGACTTTTATTTTTATTTTTTTGCAGTGTCATTACTTTTATTCAGCATAACACTGAAAAGCCAGTCACACCAGACTCTTTTTATGAGGCCAGAATTACCTTGATCCCCAAACTGACAAAGACCCCAACAAAAAGAATTATAGATCAATATCTCTGATGAACATGGATGCAAAAAATTATCACCAAAGTACTAGGAAATAAAACCTAATAGTACATTAAAAGGGTTATTCACCATGACCCAGTGGGATTTATTCCTGGGTTGCAAGGTTGGTTCAGCATCCACAAATGAATCAATGTGATACATTACCTAAATAAAATAAAGGACAAGAACCATCTGACCTCTCAATAGATGCAGTCAAAGCATTTCACAAAGTACAGCATCCTTTCTTGATTAAAACTCTTTTTTATCAAGAGATAGAGAGAGTACATATCTCAATACCATAAAACCCACAGCAAATATCATTCTCAGTGTGGGAAAACTGAGAGCTCTTCCACTAAGGCCAGGCACAAAACAGGGATGTCCACTATCGCTACAGCTGTTCAAAATAGTACTAGAATTCCTAGCCTCATCAGTCAGACAACAAAAAGAAATAAAAGGCATCCAAATCAGCAAAGAAGTCAAACTCTCACTCTTTGCAGATGACATGATACTCTATGTGGAAACCCAAAAAATGTCACCCCAAATGTTAAAAATCATACGGCAATTCAGTTAAGTGGCAGGATATAAAATCAATGCACAGGAATCAGTTGCATTGCTATACACTAACAATGAGACAGAAGAAAGAGAAATTAAGGAGTTGATCCCATTTACAATTACACCCCAAACTGTAAGATACCTAAGAATAAACCTAACCAAAGATGCAAAGGATCTGCACTCAGAACACGATAGAATACTCATAAAAGAAATTGAGGAAGACACGAAGAAATGGAAAAACATTCCATGCTCATGGATTGGAAGAACAAGTATTGTTAAAATGTCTGTGCTGCCTAGAGCAATCTACACATTCAATGCAATCCCTAACAAAATACTATCAACTTTCTTCACAGAGCTGGAACAAATAATCCTAAAATTCATACGGAATGAGAAAAGATTCCAAATAGTCAAAGGAATGTTGAAAAAGAAAACCAAAGCTGGGGGCATCACAATTCCTGACCTCCACCTCTATTACAAAGTTGTAATCATCAAGACTGTATGGCACTGGCACAAAAATAGACACATAGATCAATGGAACAGAATAGAGAACCCAGAAATGGACTCTCAACTCAATGGTCAACTAATATCCAATGGAAAACAGAGAGTCTCTTCAACAAATGGTGTTGGGAAATTTGAACAGCTACATGCAAAAGAACGAAACCAGACCATTTTCTTCTACCATACACAAAAAAAAGACTCAATATGGATGAAAGACCTAAAAGTAAGACAACAATCCATCAAAATCAGTGAGGGGAACATAGGCAGCAACCTCCTTGACCTTGGCTGCAGCAACTTCTTGCTAGACATGCTCTAAAGGCAAGAGAAACAAAGGCAAAAATGAACTATTGGGACTTCATCAAGATAAAAACCTTTTGCACAGCATAGGAAACAGTCAACAAAACCAAAAGACAACCAAAAGAATGGGAGAAGTTATTTGTAAATGACAGATCAGATAAAGAGTTTGTATCCAAAAATCTATAAAGAGCTTATCGAATTCAACACCCAAAGAAAAATAATCCAGTCAAGAAATGGGCAGAAGACATGAACAGACATTTCTGCAAAGAAGACATGCAGTTGGCCAACAGACAGATGAAAAAGTGCTCAACATCACTGGGCAATAGGGAAATAACAAATCAAAACCACAATGAGATACCACCTCACATCAGTCAGAATGGCTAAATTAACAAGTCGGGAAATGACAGATGTTGGCAAGGATGCAGACGAAGGGGAAACCTCCTACGCTGATGGGAATGCAAGCTGATGTATCCACTCTATAAAACAGCATGGAGGTTCCTCAAAAAGTTGAAAACAGAGCTATCTTATAACCCAATAATTGCACTACTAGTATTTACTCCAAAGACACAAATGTAGTGATCCAAAAGGGCACTTGCACCCAAATGTTTATAGCAGCAATGTCCAATAGCCAAACTATAGAAAGAGTCCAGGTGTCCATTGACAGATGAATGTATAAAGAAGATGTGGTGTATAAAAATGTGTGTGTGTGTGTGTGTGTGTGTGTGTGTAATGGACTATTATGCAGCCAGCAAAAATTGAAATCTTGACATTTGCAAAAATGTGGATGGAACTAGAGGGTATTATGCTGAGTGAAATAAGTCAATCAGAGAAAGTCGATAATCATATGATCTCACTGATATGAGGGATTTAAGAAACAAGGCAGAGGATCATCAGGGAAGAGAAATAAAAATGAAAGAAGATGAAACCAGAGAGGGAGACAAACCATAAAAGACTCTTAATCACAGGATAAAAGCTGAGAGTTGTTGGAGGACGGGGGTGGGTAAGAAGATGGGGTAAATTGGTGATGGACATTTGGGAGGGTATGTGTTCTAATGAACACTGGGTATTATACAAAACTGATGACTCACAGACCTGTATCCCTGAAACATATGATACTTTATATGTTAATTAAAAAACCTCCACTCTGTGTATAAATGTGTTTGCACATACACATACACATATGTATGCACATACAGACACAACTATATAAAATAAAATTCATTCTCAAAAAAAAAAAGAAAGCCAACTGATCTACTTTACCAGTCAGAATATGAGCCATTTCTTCCATTCTGTTTCTGCACCCACCTCTACATGTTGAATATCAGCCTGAGTCTGCCACCTCATTTACGAGAAAAGAAAGCACGGCAGAACTCTCTGGCCTCTCTTTTCCTTCCTTGGGTACATGTGTTCCTCCTCTTTTCTTCCCTTCTATTTTTTCTTTACTAAAACCTGGTTTGGGGCTAAAGCTCCCCCTCACCTCTCATGCCATGCTCTGTCAGGAAGACATTAAGGAGATGCCATTGTGTCTCTTTAAAAGTGTCATAGACACAACAACACACACCAGGGTGCTCTGAACAACACTGCAAGGATGACCACAAGACCACTTCATTGTTATGTGATTCTACCATGAAATTACTTATGCTCTGGCTGGGGAACTCTTGGCATCAAACGGTTCTCAATGTCACTAAGGAACACCTGGGTTTGGGGAATGTTACTTCTGATTCCTATGCTCTAGTGGTTTGTATGATTTTTGTTCCAACCAGACACTGAGGGACAAACAACCACAGATTGTGCTGGAACCAGAGTGGATCAGGCAGAGATGCTCAGCACCCAGGCCCATGTTCTGCTCAGAGTTTGTGCTCAGCTCCCCCTGCAGTCCCTGTCACTGTGTCACTCAGGGCACAGTAGTACACAGCTGAATCTGAGGCTTGCACTGAGCCTTTCTCCAAGTGGAAGGATTTTGATTTGCTGTCGTAGGTGGCTTCAAATCCTTTGTTCCTTCCCTTCTCCTTGCCCCTCAAGGCTTTCAGGAGGAGCTGTAGACCTTCGCCGGGATACTGGACATACCAGAAAAGAGTAAGGGACCCTGATGCTGAATAAGTGCAGTTCACAGTCAGAGAAGCCTCTTCTAAGAGGGTCACTTGGCCTTCTGTCTGAGTCACTGAGTCTCCACGGATTTGTCCTGAGGAAAGCAAAAGGAGATCTGTATCACCATGGGTATAAAACTCATGGATAAATAATAGTTAAAGGTTTAACTGACACCATGGAAGAATGAATCCAAATTTTAAGAGGCATTGTACTTACCAAGCATTAAGAGTGCCACCGTCACGAAGCCTGGAGAACACTTCATCTTTGGAGCATCACCTAAATAATGTTCTTCATTCTTACTATGAAGAAGGTTGGAGTGACAGAGAAATGATCAGTGGAAGCCCACATTTCACACAGGAAATGTGATTGTGGTAGGAAGCTGCACCCTCTGGAGGACACGAATTGAAATGCGTGCATGTTGGCCAGAATCCTCCCCAAGTCAGCCATCTGTTTCATCCCTGACTTCATGAGGCACATGTCAGTCTTCAGGTGGCCCTGGGAAGTCTGAACATCAGCAATCCTGACCTCTTGGGTCTATTTTGTTCTTAAGACACTACCTGATATGGAAGTTCTTTAACACAGCATCCCAGGGCATTTCTGTAGTTGGAGGATAGGAATCTTCTAAAGCATCTTACTATATTATAGTAGTTCATATTCTCATGTGCCCATGTGGGCCAGCCTATAACCTACTGACTGCCAGAAAAGGCGTTGGAGTTGAATACAGAAAAAGCAATAAGAAGTCAAGTCATTGCTGAGTGATTCTGTTTCTTTTCAGCACTGTGTCCCAATATTTAGAACTATGACTATCATTTTTTTAAAGATTTTATTTATTTATCTGACAGAGAGAGATCACAAGCAGGCAGAGAGGCAGGCAGAGAGAGAGGAGGAAGCAGGCTCCCCGCTGAGCAGAGAGCCTGATGTGGGGCTCGATCCCAGGACCCCGGGATCATGACCCGAGCTGAAGGCAGAGGCTTTAACCCACTGAGCCACCCAGGCGCCCCTATCATTTTTTTAAGCACTCACTAAATATTTGTTAAATTAAACAAATGAACAAATGGTCTTTACTTGAAATACAGCATTTAGGGACGCCTGGGTGATTCAGTTGGTTAAGCGGCTGCCTTCGGCTCAGGTCATGATCCCAGCGTCCTGGAATCGAGTCCCACATCGGGCTCCTTGCTCGGCGGGGAGCGTGCTTCTCCCTCTGCCTCTGTCTGCCTGTGCTTGCTCTCTCTCTCTCTCTAACAAATAAATAAATAAAAATCTTAAAGAAATACAGCATTTATATAGTTCTAAAATAATACCAATTGTAAGGAATATTATCTTTTTAATAAAAGCATCTCAGAAGAAACATCATAGTATTTTATAGTCAAATATTTAAATAGTCAAATATTCCTAAATTTCAGAATCACTAAAAAGTTAAAAATAGGAATTCTAAATAGAAGAATCATCATGCATGAAGTTTTCAAATCCCTGTAGAATGATCTGAGATTCTTATTTTATGTTCTCACTGTTTCATTGACTCTAACTTCAGGTGACTAGTCTATGTGAATCAGGCAGCAAATACTAATGCTATCCTCTTAACAGGTTTTACCCTTGAGAATGCTAATCATTACCATGCATCTGTCATATTTTGTTCCTAACATTCAATGTAAAAAATTGCCCCACAAGGTAAGAAATCAAGATTATCAGGATAAAGATCTAGACAGGGACACATTTTTTATAAAGCCCTGTAACAGTTATCTTTAGATGCATAGATGGAAGTTTAGCTCAAGGAGCTAATCAGTGGAGAGCACTCTACACTAATTCATATCAAGTAGCTTCATGAGTCCAGAGCCAACATGGAAATGCTTTCCCAGATGCAGAGTGAAGTAAGAAACTCAGGCCTGCGTTCAGGTTCATGTATCCCTTCCCTTTCTCTCCATCTTCTAAATCACATTGTCAGAACCTGCCACAGAACTATGCTAGAAAGGAATATGGGACAAGCCACTATAAATTTGTATTCAGATATGCAGGGAGAATCCCAAAGAGGTGTGTTGATGCTGGTTGAAAATAAATAGGGGGCAAATAGGGGCTCAGTTTGTTACTCTTCAGGCCCTTGGTTTTGACTGGGGTCATGATTTCAGGGTAGTTGGATCAAGTCCCACATGGGACTCCCGGCTCATCAGGGTTCTGGTCAAGATTCTCTCTCTCTCCCTCTTCATTTCTCTCTGCCTCTCCCCCTAGTCTTATTGCACACTCTCTTTCTTTCTCTTTCACTCTCAAATAAATAAATAAATAAATAAATCTTTTTTAAAAAAGAAAGAAAATAAACAGTACCACGTGGATGCAGAAATTCATTATCTATAACTTGAAAAAATACTTTCAGGCCAATTAATGCCTACAGGAGAAATATTTTGTATTTGGGACCATACAAGAAGACTGGCACAACATTGAGGGGAGGTACCCCATAGTAAATTTGGATTTTTAATGGTTTTCTTAATGCGCAATTTACATAACAATAAACTGCACTAAATAAAAATACACAATTCTGTAAGGTTTGACGTATGTATGTATTGGAAAGTCCTCACCACATTGGAAATAATGAACAAAAGCATCACCCCAAATGTCATGTCTCTTTGTAAACCTTCTCTCAACCCTCACCATTCTCATTTCCAGGAAATGCTTCTGCCATGAATTAGTCTGCATATTTTTAAGTTTTGTATAAATTTTGTACAAATTGTACTCTTTCATCTGGCTTCTTCTCAACATAATTGTTTTGAGATACTTCATTGGTTGCAATTATCAGGAGTTTGTTTCTTTCTGTTGCTCGGGTGTATCTCATCATGTGTGTATAAAACAATTTGTCTATTCACCTGTTGCTGACCATATCCATTAGTCCCACGGGGCTGTTATAAATAAAGCTGCTGTGAACATTTGTGTAGAAGATTTTTTAGAGACATATGCTTTCATTTTTCTTGGTCCATATTACTTGGGGAGTAAAATAGCTGGATGATATGATAGGGGTACATTTGACTTCTTAAACCAATTTGTCCTAGTAGCTGTTTCATAGATTCCCTTGAGTTTTCTGCTCAGAAAATTATGCTGCTATTAATAAAAATAAGTTCACTTCTTCCTTCCCAAACTGTATGGCTTTGTTTCTTCCATGTGTCTTATTGCATTGATTAGAACCTCTACTTCAATATTAAATACAATTAGTAAGAACAAAAACTCTTCCTTTATTTCCAAAATGAACAAAAAGGATTTTTAACTTTCACCATCAAGTATGACATCAGATGTAGTTTTTTTGGGGGGGGCTTTTTAAGTTGAGGAAATTCCCCTCAATTCTATCTTATTTGGTGGGAATTTTAATCAGGAATGGATCTGGATTGGTCAAATGTCTTTCTAGTACCTATTGAGATACTGTCCTAAATTGCTCATCGGCTTCTTGTTAATCTCTTTAATATTATTGATAAATTGTCACAACAAAATATAAAGAAGATATAATTTTCCCATTTTGCAAATAATGAAACATAGCTCCAAAGTATCAAGAAATTTGTGGCAGAGCTAATAGTTTAGAACACAGAGCAGGATGATATCAAAAGCCTGTTCCCTGTTTTTGTCACTATTAATTGTCAGAGAAAATGTTCATTCCTTGCATCTGTGATGGAAGTGGGTGGGTGGCACTTACATAACAATTCTGTATGTAATGATCATGAAAAGAGTGTAAGGTTGAGAATCATGTATCCTCACACTCTATATGCTGCTCTTTCACCTAAGGTAAAAATAAATCATGTTATGATAAGAAGGCAACTATTTACAAAGAAATGGGGAAAGTTTCCATGTTCATGGATTGGAAGAACAAATATTGTTAAAATGTCCACACTTCCCAGAGCAAGCTATAAATTCAATGCAATTCCTAACAAAATACCATCAAAATTTTCACAGAGCTGGAATAAACAATCCTAAAATTTGTACGGAACCAGAAAAGACCTATAATAGCTAAAGAAAAGTTGAAAAAGAAAACTAAAACTGGGGGCATCAAAACTCTCAACCTCAAGCTCTATTACAAAGCTGTAATCATCAAGACAGTATGTACTGGTACAAAAACAGACAATTAGATCAATGGAACAGAAGAGAGAACCCAGAAATGGGCCCTAACTCAGTGGTCAACTAATCGTCAACAAAGCAGGAAAGAATGTCCATAGGAAAAAAGACAGTCTTTCAACAAATGGTGTTGGGAAAATTGGACAACCACATGCAGAAGAATGAAACTGGGCTATTTCCTTACACTACACACAAAAATAGAATCAACATGGATGAAAAACCTAAATGTGATACAGGAATCCATCAAAATCCTTGAGGAGAACACAGGCAGCAACCTCTTTGACCTCAGCCCAGGAAATTCTGGCAGACACGTCTCTAAAAGCAAGGGAAGCAAGGGCAAAAATGAACTATTGGGACTTCATCAAGATCAAAAGCTTTTGCACAGTGAAGGAAACAGTCAAATAAAAAAACAAAAAAAACAAAAGACAACCTACAGCATGGGGGAAGATTTTTGCAAATGACATATCAGATAAAGGGTTAGTATCCAAAATCTATGAAGAACTTATCAAACACAACACCCAAGAACATATAATCCAGTCAAGAAATGGACAGAAGACATGAATAGAAATTTGTCCAAAGAAGATATACAAATGGCCAACAAACACTGAAAAAAATGCTCACCATCACTCAGCATCAGGGAAATACAAATCAAAACCACAATGAGATAGCATCACATACCAGTCAGAATGGCTAAAATTAACAAGTCAGGAAATGACAGATGTTAGCAAAGATGCGGAGAAAGGGGAACCCTCCTACATTGCTGGTAGAAATGCAAGCTGAAATGCAGCCACTCTGGAAAACAGAGGTTCCTCAAAAAGTTGAAAATAGAGCTACCCTATGACCCAGCTACCCTATGACCCCTATGGCCATTGCACTACTAGGTATTTACCGCAAAGATACAAATGTAGTGATCCGAAGGGGAACCTGTACCCCAATGTTTGTAGCAACAATGTCCACAATAGCCAAACTATGGTAAGAACCTAGATGTCTATCAACAAATGAATGGATAAAGAAGACGGTAAAGAAGATCAACAGATGAATGGATAAAGAAGATATATATATATATATATAATGGAATACTATGCAGCCATCAAAAAGTGAAATCTTGCATATGCAGTGATGTGGATGGAACTTTTGAGGTTATTTTTATGTCTTATCCACTTTAACTGTAAAATATTATGTGTTTCTGATTATTCTTATTTTGTTCTCTTACTAATAAAATGACTTGCATGGGTATGGCCTTTATTTGACATAATACCCACCCTATTGCTATAGTTCCGCTGTGCACAGATGTTGCGAATGCTACAAGTGTAAGAATTTTTGGATATGTTATTTCATATCAACTCCTGGAGAAGCCAAATAATAATCATACTCTAATTGGTATGGCTAAAATGAAAGTTCATTAATGAAATTATTCTTAAAATGTGAGAAAGTGGGGTGCCTGGGTGACTCAGTGGGTTAAAGCCTCTGCCTTCGACTCAGGTCATGATCCCAGGGTCCTGGGATTGAGCCCCGCATCAGGCTCTCTGCTCAGCAGGGAGCCTGCTTCCTCCTGTCTTTGCCTGCTTGTGATCTCTGTCAGTCAAATAAATAAATAAAATATTTTTTAAAATGTGAGAAAGTATTGATATAAATTTAGAATGGAGTTTGTATACAAAACTTGTGTACAGAACATGACTCCACTTGATAATATGAGATGATCCAAACTTCAACACCAATTCTGCATTATCAATTGCCAAATATATTTTGTAGAACTATAAATCAACTGTCTAAAGGAATTCAAACACTTGAAATGATGAACTATTCCTATGAAAATAACTTCTATGTTCAAGACCTCAGGGGTAGCAAGCACTGAGACTAGTGACAGGGGTGAGGTCATACATGTGCCCTGTGGCATGGGCATCTTCCCACCAAGACACACAGTACTCAAAAGATTATGGGTTGTATGCTCCCATCATTATGACATTTTTAAAAACGCAAAATAAGAATAGACCAATGTTTGCAAGGAAGGGGGAATATGGAAGTGTGAGATGGCATTAAACTAGCTCAAGGGAGTTTTGGGGAGCAACGAAACTATTCTGTATCATGATCTTGTATCATTACATGATCTATACAATGTACTAAAATTCAAAATTCACATAAATGCACATCAAAAATAGTCAATTTTTCCTAATAATTATTTTAAAATAAAAAATTCAAACACTGAGATCAAAATGGCAAAATAGAAATTTCTACCATCTCCACTTCTCCCCAACACCACTGATTTTCAATGTCATACATTAAACTAAAAAGAGTGCCTATGAAAAAGTCCAGCAGAGAACACATAGCACACTGTGGAACAACAACCACAAAAAATATGATTTTGACAGATTAAGGATGGCACGAAGAACAATTTCACTTTACCTTCTTCACCCCTGCGCATGGCATAGCTCCCAACCAAGAGGAACCTTCCAGCCTGTGATTTCCCCATAGAGGGATGTGAGAACATGTGAGTGAACACATGCTCCCAAAAAGGAACCTCTTTCTAGCCCCATCCAGAACACTGAGGTGTACTGCTCGCTGGGGAATGGGGTGCTCCCAGCAGAACAGCATCCAGGGCTCTTGCAGGGCAGTAAAACAACGTGGACCCTACACACCATGGCACAGCCTCCATTAGGAATCTGTCCCTGACCCACTGGAGATGGCCTGCCTGCAGACCCCCACAAATGGTCCATGAGCACAAATAACACTCAGTCCCTCACTCACACATCATCTCACCCCGTGGCCTCCCACCAGAGCGCACACAGAGGGGCAACAGCAGGGAGCTTTTGTAAGCCTCAAGTGAGCATGCGCACAGAGCAGCTCCACTCTCCCGGATTGGGAGAAATCACACAAATTCAGTCAGCACTGTCCTAGAGAAAGCAAACAAAAGGGAAACTCTCAGCACCCAGTATGGCTTCACAGGATTCAGAGAAGGCCTTAAAGTTTGTACTACCTTGTCCCAGGACGGAGGAAACAAATACACCAAACATAATGACGGTTTAAACCTGAATGTGTCTGGATCTGAGACTCAGTGCACACTCAGGCTAAAACACTTGTTTTCTTCCACTGCATCAGTTCTCACCTCAGTCTGATCAAGCATTCCAACCTGTAGGAACTGCACCCTCTCTCTTGCTTCTAATTGATTTAAGAAGAAACAAACAAATAATATAGAGGCATGCTTCCTTCTGACTCCATTATCAGGCTTGGAGGAAAGGCACCAGTCAGGAGTCATCTTCCTTCTACTGCACAGGAGCTGGCGGTATAAGGAGGGAAGGAATCAAGCCCATCTACACGTTGGGCTACAGTTTTTACCTCCATTGGTCAGATGTGATAAGCTGAATTTAATCTGGGAACTTCCCCAGGAAGAGAAAGCCACTTATGAAATACCTAGCAACCATAACTCAGCTAAGAGGAACCACTGTCAGTCTATTTATTATATCCATCTTAACAGATATAGCAATTATAACATCCACCCTAACAATTATATCCATCATTATTTAGGAAGACTTGGAGGGACCTTGAAAGGAGCCTACTACCCTTGAGCCGGGGTGGGAGAATGAGAGAATAAAATATTTATTGAATTTGCTTCATTTCATTGATTTCTCTGCAGCACTAGGGAAATATTTTTTTTTTAAGATTTTATTTATTTATTTGATAGACAGAAATCACAAGTAGGCAGAGAGGCAGAGAGAGAGGAGGAAGCAGGCTGTCCGCAGAGCAGAGAGCCCGATGCGGGGCTCGATCCCACGACCCTGGGATCATGACCTGAGCCGAAGGCAGCGGCTTTAACCCACTGAGCCACCCAGGTGCCCCTAGGGAAATATTTTTAAATAAATGGTGTGGTTAATAATGTTATATCAGTCAAACATGAGCGTGGAAGGAGGTTGGTAGCACGTCATCTCTACCTTAGCCATTAATCCAAATACCTTTGTGCAAACTACTAATAATAGTAAGGCAGCTGACACATGCATACAAAAGTTTTCCCATATACTTCAGAAAGAAAAGCTTTTATTATGAAAACAAAAAATTACAAGTTCAAGAATAAATTGAATAATCTTCTAACAGCAGAACATCATTAAGAAAGAGAGACATAAAAATGGGATGAAACAGTATGTTCTCAATCAAATAATTACACATACACTTTAAGAATTTTTATTTTTCACAAATCAATTTATAAATATAATTCAAACAGAAAGCTTAAATTAAAATTAAGAATCAGGAACAGAATTATCCTTTCTTTCTTTCTTTGGCATCTACTGATAACCAGTTATGTGGGAAAGGTTGTGGTAGGCACTACAAATATAGCACCGAATGAGATATAAAATTCTGTCTTCCAAATCCTTTGAGAGAATTATTGTGACAGATATGGACAGAATTTTAAGCGAGAATATTTTTCTGAGATTCATCTGAAGCTCACATTGTCAAATGACTCCCTTTCTTAATTTCCCCCAAACACACACAAATAGTACACACCATCCCTGGGCTTTTATGGAAATCTCATAACACAATTTCTGAACAAGAAAGTAATGAAGACACCTGAAATGGCTGTGATATGTTGCCCTGAATACAGAGGAACAAAATGAAAATGCAACTGTAAATAATTAAAATATCTCAC